>APFE031609369.1:0-12417 GCA_000404065.3 Pinus taeda
TTTGCATGCATTTTGACCTTTTGGAGGCCCAGAACTCGATGAAATTTATTACTAATGGATGAGCAAGTGTAACTTTTCATGCCAAATCCAAAAATGCTGAGTTTTTGCCAAACGGAGCTACGATGAAAAAAGGTCTCGCCGGGGGCGAGACCCTTTGAGAAGCCAAAACCTGTAAATTTCCAAAAAATTCCAAAATTACCCAAAATTCTCAGAAATTTTTGGGATTTGTGCTGTAGCTGATGCTAGTGAGTGCCATGATCTTTGAGGGATGCCTCCGCCAAGATACGGAATGGATTGGTCCTTTTCTTCCGCCTAAGAGCCTCAGACTACCGCCTTTGAAACACTTTCATTTTTGCCTTGCATACCTGCGTCCTCGCCCAATAGTGATAGTGATTTTTCTCCTTTGTACCTCAACCTCTGTAGATGATGAATGGTCATCACTTTGCTCATAAGTCTCGGCTTCTGACATGGTTTTTGGAGCAAAGTGGACAAACTGAAAGACAAATGGAACTGCTGTATCGGCCTGCAAAAATGCTGAACTTTATGCTGTTTCAAGGGGAAAAACATGAGGGGAATGTTGGGGGAGGGAATTTCTTAATAAGGAATGGAAAAATATGAAAATAACAGGGAATTTCAAGGGATATTTAGCAAATGATCATGCTTATAGGGACACATATTTGTAAATGGGAAATCATTTGCAAAGATTATTGCATATGGAAAAACATGCATGGAAATAAACATGGGAACATATGTACATATTCCAATAGGAAAAGGGAAATTCATGCACAACACATGCTGACATAATTACCAAACATTTTTGTTATTAACAACATGTTATGGAAGGGGAATTAGGGTTTTCATTTTTTTTGTAATTTGATTCTTTGGGAGAGGGGTAGGGTTTTCATTTTTGTAATTTAGAGATGGGAAAGGGGAAGGGAAATGTACATATGAGTATAGGTAAAAGGGAAGGGAAGGAAACCAATTAAAGGGAAAAAGAGCTTGAAACACCATAAACCCTAGCACAGTTTGCTCATTAACATTGCAGCCATATAAGTCTATTCATTTGCAAGATTTGAGGTTAAAATCATAGCATGAGAGCTTACTTCCATCACCAACCACAAAAATGATGTGTAAAGAGCCTACCTGAGACAAATTCGATGACTTGAAGGAAGATTGGGCAATCGTTTTGAAGTCTGCCACAAGACAGCTCAAAGGGTCTCGCAGGCTGCTCAAAAGGTCTCGCACTTCCCAGAAGGTCGCGCCAGTTATATGTTTGCACTGTGGAGGGGCGCTCAAAAGGTCTCGCACCGCCCAGAAGGTCACGCCGGCCTCTCAAAAGGTCTCGCACTTTGGCAACTCTGTTTGAAGGCCTTCCCGGTGTCAGAATCGAGCAAAAGTGGGCTTGTTGGAAAGGTATTCGTGTCTAGTATCATTTTACCCATCAAGCAAATCATTTGGCCAACCAAGCTAGGAGAAAACTTGATTTTCCCAAGGTCACTTCAGAGGTGTCTTTGATTCTCCTGACGCAATGGTATTCTTGACATTTCTCTCAAACCATGAAACCTGTGAAAAAATTGAAAGAGGTATTTCTTCTTTGGCATGTTATGGACAAAAACCTCTCTCAGTTTTCCAAAATTCATCTTTTACTGCTCTAAAACATCATTTGAGTGAAACTTGCCCCGATGTGTGAAACAAGGAATTTTGTCGAAATGGAGAAAAATGAAGGGGATAGGGGGCTTCTAAATTTTTGGGAAAATTTTTGGGAGTAGGGAGGGGTGTTAGGAAGCAGGGGAAAGTGGAATCTCAGAGAATGAGTGAGGGGAAAGGGTCCAAAAGGGAAAAACACAAGCCCAACCTAGAAAATTGCCAAGTTGTAGCAAGAAACTAGGGTTTGTGCAAAAATGAGGATTTTGGGGAATCTGAGTGTTTGGAAGTGCTTAATAAGGTACATTAAGGATAGGGGAATGTGTATGAACATCCGGAAACAAGTTTTTCCAATGATTTGTCCGTCCAAGAGAAATTGGCTTCAAAACCCTAGGAGAGGGAAATGAACTTGCTAAGGCACAACTGAAGCATGAACAAGGTGTAAAATGACTAATTAGACACTGACATGATAATGAAAACCCTATGAATGATGATAGACTCGGCTGAATGATGACATAGACTGACATTTGGGAAACTTTAGAAGGAGTGAAAAGCAAACCCTAGCCCTAATGCCTAGTGACCAAATTTTGCTTGAAGACTCACTGAAATGACAAAATTTGATCTTGACACTTCAAAATCACTTTGTAAGAGCATATTTGATCACTGTAGGAAGGCTGGAAAGACTGACACTAACAGCTTCTTCGGGTGTAATTGCTCTAGTATCCATGACTTACTCAGGTGCTTCCATAGTGTGATTCCACAATTCTCTCAATGTCTCTAGTAATTTCTTAAGTAACAAATTTGCCTTCAGAATATTGAACAAGTCTCAGTTCATGAATATCTGAGCGCGCAACAACTCAGTTCTCAAATTGCCAAGTATTTTTTACTGGGCAGTCAATTGTAATTTATAGCACCTTTTGAATTTTAATTCGACCGCTCCCCCCACATTTGGTCCATTAATGCTAGATTGGTGGTAGATTTTCAAGAATCTAGCCCATAAAGTTCACCTTAAATTCCTATCGTCCACTCCAATTGGTCTGAAACCAAGCATCACATCGTGAATAGTGACTTTAACGGTCACTTTCCTGTCAATGTGCGTGGCAGCACATCTGTCATCGCGCTGTCACAGACCCTGTGACACTTCGCTACTATGCGTAGTCCTGACATCGCGCAGTTCTTGGGTAAAATAGTTTATAGTCCTACGCCTCCATTCAGCTTCCTGGAGCACTAAGACTTTGCTTCTGTCAGCTAGTTAGATGGTCAAGCCAACTGTGTATGGCTTCAGATGATTGCCATTCACTTTTCTTGGGAAGGGTTCTCCATTTAACTTTACCAACTATACCACACCACCATTTGTAATCTCCTTAACAACATACAGTCCCAGCCAATGCATTTTGAGCTTCCCAGGAAATTTATCAAACTTACTATCATACAATAGCACCAAATCATTCACCTTGAATATACGTAGCTTAATATGTCAATCGTGCCATGCCTTTTCACACTACTTTTGGACCCGCTGGTGAAATCTAGCCAAAAATCGTTCTTCTTCAAGCTCATCCAACTACACGAGCCTCTCCTCCAGGCCTCTGCGATCCATTATACCTGTGAGTGCTACTATGTATAGACTAGGCACGATGTATTCCATAGGCATTACGGCTTCCACTACATATACAAGCCTAAAAGGTGTCTGTCCCATCAGTTTCTTGCATGTTATTCGATAAGCCCATAGTACTGCAGGTACACGTAGGTCCCAATCACTTCGCTATGCATTGCATACCTTGGTCGGCATGGTTTCTAGTACTTTGTTGAACACCTCTACACGTAGAATGTTTTGCATGATTTTTCTTCCTACATCATATCTTCCCAACCTTAAGAACCATCTACGAGTTTTCCCCCCCAACACATGCTTATTGACCAGGTGTTTTAGTGCAAAATACATGTGCTTCTGCATAGGTTGGGGCTTTTCTCCATAGGCCTACATCCACTTGGCCAGATGCATGCATGGGTCATCCTTTCCATCATATTTTTCTGTCAGTCACATCTTAGGCTTCCCAAATCGTGTGTGCATAATTCTCCTACATTCGTGCCAATCATCAAAGCTTCCTTTGTGCATACCCCACCATCTTGCAGGCGTAGCGTGCAGTACCCAGTTCAAGGCCTCGAAGTGTTGCTTTTCTAGCACCTCCCTTTCAAATGCATATAGGAAGGTATCTACCTCATTTAGACCATCATAAGTAGGTAGATCTCTTACTTTTGATGACATGCAGCACAACGATCTAGTCATCATATTGCAATTAAGCATAGTTACCTCATGTAACTAATTCTGCCATCATCCTATTTCTTCATTAGAATATGAAGTGCAAGAGCTCTCGCGCTCCCATGTAATACACCCATCCACAATGGGATTTACCTAGTCTTGGTCTCACACTGTTATCTTATAGATGTAGTCCAAATCATCACCACTCTCCTAGTCACAAACCAGTTCCATATAGCGTGATCCTTCAACAGGGTCCAGGGGTACAATTATGCATAGTGACTTCTTCTCAAAAATCATTTTCTACTTCTTCAAATTTATTACACGGTTCATATCATTATCCTAGTCAATTCCTAAGAGCGCGGGGTAGGGATTGTTGTCCTCAACAATCTCTATCACTTCGAAATCTGCCAGCGCGCTCGCTCCCTCAATATCCACATTTATTCCCTGCAGTCGCCCCATGGGTATTATTTTCTATTGGTTCGCCATCCTTAGCTGAATTGGATACCATTGCAGCACAGATCTCCCCATTCGCTCCCATGTCTATTTTGGTAGAACATTCGCATATGATCCCAAATTCAGAATGACTTGATCCATTTCATATTCTCTTATCTACGCAGTTAGTCTCATTTCTCATCCCATCCTTGTTTTATGTTTTCCGATCTTCCGGACTACGCGCAGTTCTCCTGGCGTAGTCCCAGTGCATTTGTAGATGAGTTCTTGTAACCCTTTCACAGCCTTACTATCGCGCAGTAACTTCATACATGTTTCAAGGAAAGTTGTTGGTATGGATGGGTCCATTTCCAAATTCGATTTATCTTTGCTTACTGAAGTGGAGGCATCAGTGAAGCTCTTCTTAGCTTCCATGAAGGTTTCTCAAGCGCGCTCCAAATCAAACTTAGCTTCCTTTGTTAGAGATTTGTGAACCCAAGTACTATCTTCTGGCTGTTTACCCTTGTCATCTCCCATTGTGGTTCCATTGCAGAGAACAATGTTTACATTCAGGTCTTCCTCACGCGGATTAGACCTCATCATCTACAAGTTCTGAGTCAAGGTAGGCGGTAGCACTCCTTTGTCATGTATCCTAGCTACTAGCATAGGACAATCTTTTGTCTCATGATCAAATAACGTGCAGTATTTGCACGACGAGCACCTTGGATTCATGAAATCGTAGGAAGAGTGTCCTGGCCCTCTGCAATTGTATCAAATCAATTGTCCGTGATCTCTACTAGGTCCTCCTTCGCCTCAGTTGTGCCCACGCCCCTGAAATCCAATTCATGCCATTCCTGCATTCTGGTCAAGGGGCCGCATTTCGGCCTAAACTCTGTAGGTGGGAATTCTATCCATCATCAACTCATAACTTCTGCAAGTATGCTTATCATGTCCCACAACCTACAAAAGTTGCAGAACAATTGTTATGAAGTTTGTGTATACTTCTGTAACAAGTGACAATTGTTTGTGGCATGTTTTCCAGCTATTTGAAAGATCGTGCACCACAAAGCAGGCGCCGCACTAGTTCCTGCTTGGGCTTCCGATCTTAAAGGCATTAGTCCTCCTCCTACGAGGTAATTCACAAAAACTGGGTAGTGGTCTTTGTCATGACCCTAACCCTTGCATTTTACACACCATACTTCTTCGCAAACTTCTGGCTAAACCATCCTATCCTGTTTCAGACTTTGCATCTCAAGGCATAGATTCTTCAGCTACACGTGGATCTATTGAAATCCTAGGTTATGATCCTACATCAGGGTCTCATGAAGCCTCATGGAAATATCCAAATCCTTTTCCTAAGTTGTTATCTTTTGTTGTGATAGCGTACTCCTTAAATGTGGTAGTAGCAAAGCTACAAACCACTCGCGATGTTGTCCATCCGTCAGATTCATATTGGCTTCACGAATCATACATTTCAGCCTTTGATCCATCTCCCAAGGAGTCTTGCCTGGTAGCATAATAATCTCTTTAAATCCAATGATCGACTGTGCTTTAGACTTAGGCCTGCTAAATTCTCTATTTAGCATTGTTTGAATATCCGCGACTCTCGCATTTGGATTATCGTTGGAATACTTAATATTCTAGGTCAGCACGCGATCTTGTAGAGCACTAACCAATGTCTCTTTCTTTATATGGTCATATATAACACCTTGCACTTCCCATACAACCCTTATAGTGAACCAGAATTGGTCTAGATCCTCATTTCCCAAAACCTTTGAACATAGGAAACTTCACTGTGTTTTCCATATTGAATCGTGGTAGTGGTGGAGTTGGTACGAGTGAAGATGGAGGTGATGGAGGTGAGGCCAGTGGTGGTGTGGGTGGAGGTGGTGTTCATGGAATTCTTTGTCTTATCAGCTGAATAGCACTTCGTGGAGAGACCTTTGCGAGATTTCCTCATCCCCTCGCAGAGGTGAAATCAAGGGGCTATTTTTTGGACCCTTATTTCCTTCATTCCTGTAAAACTTTCGAGTTTGCGTAGCCCCGAATATCAAGGGAACTGCATAACCCACTTTTCTCACAACATCAGTTCAATCCAAGTGTTCAAAGACTTTACATACGTACCTCGTGGTCCTTTGAGAAAGCGTCACTCTACCTCATTGTAGCTAATTGAGGTTTCAATTGCGAACTCAGTAACTAATCCTCCTACAATTTGATCAAGCCAATGATCAATGGCACACACGATCTTATCCTCTGATGCTTCCAACCTTCCCACTAGCTCTGGGGTCCACACAATAGGACTATCAAGTTTCCACCTTCCTTGGCTATCAACTAGCTTCGTGTCCACTCATATAGCTTAGTAGGGAAGGACGTGAAAAATATTTTGTGGATCTCTATATATAGGTAGTTGTCTAGCCCCTCTTCTTTTCATAGTCACAGGTTTCTGTTCTCCTGTGCCATGAACTCATGAATTCTTTTGTCCAACAAGCCTTATTTGGATTCCAATGATACGACATCACACATCTCTTATGTAGATTCTGGTCCCAGAAACATAACCATTTGTTGGCTTATGGGGACCTTACCTAGGTTCAGAGTTATTTAGCCAAACAAATCCCTACACTATTGGCCCTTTCGGCATCAGTATATGGAGCGTGGACTGAAGTCTCACTCGAAGTAGTATGGGGGGATGCTGGAACCAAGTTTATGTACCCTTGAGATGTCTGTGATGTCAGTTTAGTCCAACTAGACCTACCTTCATGTAGGTTTCTAATCACATTGTTCTACCATTCAGTACCTTCACGATTTGTTATAATCGACTTTCGCGCAACCCTATCCAGGGGCTTAAGTCCTTTGGCACTGCTATGGCAGCGAATTGTGCTATTTCCCAAACTAGACTGAGTATCTTACTTATCTAAGTGACAGGTCTTAATTATCTTCGTGTAAACAAATATTCCTACTTGTGTTCACTTAATCAATACAATTATACACATTCACGCATCATATAAGAATTAGAAGTGAAATTTATACCCAAGATAACAGATGCATAAACAGGAGATAAATACACAGAAATGGTAGAAACTTCTCTTTATTAATATTTTCAAATGTTTACAGACTCGACTCACCCTACGCACTCATCTGCAAGGGTCCGCGCACTCAGTTGCAGACTACTAGGCCTTTGCACACTCAGCTTTAGAGCCTCTTCCTATTCTATGACCCAAAACTAGACTTTACACTTCAGGTCTATCTCACATACATCATGGGTTCTTCATCTTTGATTATATTCGATTCTCTTAGCTTAGCTACTTAGAACCTCGCTCTATTTATACAATCCCATGGTCCGTAGACCATGGGTAGACCTTCTATAGCTGACATTACAATAAAAACATAAGGGCGGACAACCCTATGACTCTTTAACAAACTACACACTTTGTGCCCACAAAATGTGGAGTCTTTACATTGGAATTACAAAATTGACCAAAATCTAGGCTCTAAGCCCCAAAACTTCCCTTGGGGGATCCTGCGCCCAACAAGTTTGAACCACCCCCCCCCCTAATACCACAAACAACCATGACCCCCCTCTAAAATCAGTTTCCTCCGCTCCCACCGCAACTTGCCTTCCCGGTTACGGCACCCTCCCCTTCGACTCATCCACCATTCCCCTACTGCCACATATCCCTCTTGCCAATCACTTCCCACACCTTTTTTCGCCTATCTTGTGCTGCCACATCAATGACCATTATACTTTTCCATTGCCTCCTTCCTATTTGCTGAGTAAATGCAGCTCCCAATAGCCATTTATCCAATGGTCCTACTCCAGTTATTGAACCTATAAATCCTTTCTTTTTCCCATAATCACATCCTTTTCACATTTTTATTTTATTACATTTCTCTTGCACTCTGCTTTCTTGCCTATCAACCATTATTTTCAAAGGAATTCCATCCTAGATTTTCCCCCTAGATTAACAGTTATCCTCTGCAAATTCACTCTGTCAACCTCTACATTCTCATCTTGTTACCACGATGGCCCCCAAAAATCCCACTATGGTAAACCCCATGCTCACTCCCCCTGTGGATTTAAACCAAATCCCCCTAGCTAACTGAGAATACAAAATTTCCAAGACACAGTGTGAATTTTACCTCTTCGAATTATGATGTTGGTTTCGTGATACTTACCTTAACCAATCTGATGAGATTAACCTCTGGCAGCCTAGACTACCCCTGTTCATATTCCCCCAATCTTACTATTTCCCTGAATTCTTCATTAAGTGTCATGCCTTTTATCAAGTAAGAGGGCTATCATCTCCCCTAATGGTGAAATCCTTTTCACCATTACCTCCTAAAGTATAAACCAAATGTTGCAAGTCCCCTACTGTGACACTCTCACTCCCTTTTCCCTTGAGGCTCTTAAAGAAATCTATCAAAAACTTTCCTTTCCCCAGAGAGCTAGAATTTTTGAGGTCTTCCTGCCAGAAGATTCTCAACTCCCCAAGAAGAATCCCCCTTATCGCTCTTCTATTTTCCCTCAAAGAACTAGACAGATTATCTCTATCTTGTCATGCTTACTTGGTTACTTTTCATATGAATGGGTAGAGATGAGCCTATTTTAGTCTTTCTATCCACTCTTTCCACTGAAGAAGGACTATCAGTCACCTTTGACTATGGAATGTTCAAATATTCTTCCATTATTGTGTACATATTCATTTTCTTCCAGACATACAGGTTTCCCTTTGCAGTGAAGAATCTCGATCAACAAGGAGAGCCTTAGTCCATTATTTTGTGGACCTTCGTGATAAAAATAAAATAAAAATAATAATCTCAAGAATTCAGTTTTACATAGTTTATTGATCAGTTTGTACATCCAACAACTTGTTTTTTGATTGGCCAGTAGGTTCCAAACTAGTGACGATATTAAGAAATTGTTACAGCTCACTGAATAAGTAAAGTTAGGAGAATTGTATCTATACCAGTCATTTACAGAAATCAGAGTTTATGGTTCATAGCTGTCACAATATAAGATGCCCAAGTACCTTGCAATGAGGATATTTTCCTTGGAGTACGTCAAGAAGAAGTCTCAATTCAGAATCAAGACACAGATAGGACATTTTGTCTGTAACAGTAGAGTAGCAGGAGAGGAAGTAGACCTCCTACTGAAACAAATGAATTTCCACCTTAGCTTTACATTGTCTTGTGACCCCTTTGGGGTAATTTCTAAGCTAAGAGTGGAATATAAGGCAACTATCTATGTGCATACCCAAAGAATAGAAATAGAGAAGTACATGAACCAACAAAATTGGGTAGAGAACACATTACACGAGGCCAAAGCGCAGGTGCTTTCCAGGACTACCTTAGAGACTCCTACACCTAGAGAAAAGACCGAGAAGAGGCTGAGAGAGGAGGACTCTCCTTCAGTCACAAAAGTCTCAGCCAAAGAATTCAAGATATATATAAAGAAGACTAAGACTGGTTCTAAGATAGACTTCCCGCCACTGAAGGAAACACAGGGTACCATTGTACTCTCTAGACTTCAAACTTTGAATTTTCAGAGCAGTACTACTGATTCTATATCATCCTTGACTACTAAAGAGATTCCAGCTACAATAACTCACACACCAGAGTCATCCATAGAACAGAGGCAACTGGATATTTTCCAAATATATGAAGAGATTAAACAGAGGAATGAAGCTATTCATGACAACATCTCTGCTCAATTCAGGAAGCAATCTTCCTCAATCTAGCACGGGCTCATTTCATCCTATGACACAAAGAAGGGGAGAATGCATATGGCATTCTTACATGCATAGGTTCTGTTATCACTTAGAACTAAAGGTTTGATGCATACAGTTACATGCCCTAGTCTGATGACAAAGGTCTATGTCTAAGCTGTTTTCATTTTTATTTGTCTCACTTAGGAATAAGAGTTTAAAGGTTTGTAAGCTTAAATCAGACTCTACTCCTATTGGCTTTCCTCCACTCATCATTATTCCATAGTCATGTCTTGTCTATGCCAAGTCACCTTGTCTCTTAGTGATTCCGCAGCACAGTCTTATTTGCCCATTTCGCAGCGCAATCATAGTCTAGAAGTTTCGCAGCATGTAATGATTAAGCAGTTTCGTAGCGCATCATTAAAAAATATAACTAACAGCGCTGTGAAATCGTGGATTCGTGCATTCCGCAGCGAATCTTTCCTGAAATGTCAAGTCCATAGGTGAGTTAGCATTTCCGTCCATTCATGTCAGTTTGAGTACCTCTTGAAATCATGTCTGAACGTTCATTTGCCGCTACTCCACCAATAGATTTTTGATATGCACGGAAATCTCATTCCCAAGAGATTTTACCGTGCATAGTCCTTAATAATGGTCGTGAGTGTTGCATGAGTAATCAGTCATGTTTCAAATTTGAATTTTAAGCGAGGCTGTTCAAGCGAGCCTAATTACAAGTGAGGCTGAGTTAAAAAGAGGAGCTGTATCGCTGTATCACCATCTCAACCAGAGCTGTTAGAATTTGGCTGTGAAGATTTCAAAGTGAAGATGGAGAGAAAGGAGCACAGGTCTGGCAAATGTCAAAGGAATGAACCTGAAGGCCTGGACATAACCTTGAGAGATGAAGGCGTGAAGAAGGCGTTTAAAGATGCCGGGTGCTGGAGATTTTGTAAAAAACTACAAGGAGGGCATGCACAAGTAACAAAAGAGTTTGCACTTAATTTTACTGGTTTGAATTCGAAGGTTGCCATGCTTGAGATATCAGTTTCTCCAGAAGCAATAGCTGTTGTGACCGAGATACCAAGAGGCCAGGAAGAATGGTTTAAAAACTTTAAATTTGATAGAAATCCTTGTAAGGAGTTCTTGAAAGAAGCATATGTAAATGAGGATTATACAAAAGCAGTGCCTAGGTTCTATCTCAAAGAACATTATGCTCTTCTTCTTACCTGCATTTAGAAGTATCTAACCTGTGAGGGAAGATACAATAAGGTTCCTTATCATTTCAAACTACTCCTGCATTTTACCGGGAAGGTCTCCATAGATGTCTCGTTTTATTTATTTCGCAGTCTAAGTAAAATGTGTGATAAGGTGCAGCTCAGGAAAGAGGACTGTGAAACTTCTTTATTTCACCATGGTCTGATTAAGTTGTTGATTTTAGATAGCCTCCAGAAGATAGGCTGAGACTGGAATTCTTTTATCTTTATGGCTGGATTCCAAAGTAAAACTGGTCTTACTCCTCAACCAGCTAGAGAGTTTACAATAGCTGAGCTCCAAAGGGAAGCAAGAGCCAAAAAGAAAACCAAGCCACAGCTACCAAAACCAGTGAAGCCGTTAGTCATTCAAGAACAGCCTCAGAAAACAACAAAGGAGAAGACTCAGGGTAAGAAGATTGTACCTCAAGCAAGTAAACCTAAAGCAGTCTCAAGGGTGAGGACAAGAAGCCAGATTAATAAAGAAAAAGGCAAAGCTATAGCTGTCGAAGAAAGCCCTGTGTCTAAGGCAAACTGTGTCTAAAGCAAGCTTAAATGATCTGTTACAGGCTATTGAGTTAGAACAGTCCAAACCAATTCAGATTGATTTGACAGAGTCACCACAGGTAAAGGTTAAGAAAACCAAGGCCTCAAAAAGGCTTAAGTTTGATGAGCCAGCCTAGGAATTTGTTTTTAAACCAAGAAGACCCATGACTAGAAATTTCTAGCAGGTACAGGAAGCACTGCCCAAAACAGAGGAAAAGGAGAAAGGAACACGACCTCAGCAAAAAAGCAGCAAAAGTAAAGCAGCCATCACATCTCAAGGAGATTATGTGGCAGCCATGAAAAGCCAAATAGAAGCAGCGGAGGAAGAAATTAACCAACTAAAGAAAGCCGCTGAAGACTTAAAGGCAGAGCTAAGCCGGGTACCTAATAAATAAATTCACTGTTCAGGAAAGGGTTATGTCTCAAACTTTTGTTAATTTTGCTTGATCTTGGTGTTTTGAATATGTTTTAATCCCTGCTAGACATGTGAGGCATCAAAGGGAGTTTTTGGCAACCGATGACTGGATGATATGAGCTCTCGGGTTAAAAAAGCAAACTATTTTAAATAAAACAGCAGTTTCGTAGCGCGCTA
>APFE031609382.1:0-13780 GCA_000404065.3 Pinus taeda
GGGTTATGGATTTAGAGTTTTAGGGTTTAGATTTTTGGGTTTAGGTTTAGGAATTAGGTTTTTGGGTTTAGGGTTTATGTTTGTGTTTAGGTGGGTTGGTTATGATTTATGGTTTATAACACTTTAGTAAATTTTTTTAATAAGCACGTAAATAAAAGTTACAATATTCTTCTTAAAATATTATCAAATTATTTGGGTTTATGGTTTAGGGTTTAGGGCTTGAGGTTTAGGATTTAGTTTATAGGGTTTATGGCTTAGGGTTTATAAAAATTTATTAAGTGCTTTTAATAAACACTTAAAAAAGGTTACAAAACACTTTTTAAAACGTTATTAAATGATTAGGGCTTATGGTTTAGAGTTTGGGATTTAGGGTTTATAACACCTTAGTAAATTATTTAAATAAACACTTGAATAAAAGTTACAAAAACACATTTTAAAATGTTATAAAATTATTAGTGTTTAGGGATAGGGCTTATGGTTTAGGGTTTAGGGCTTCGGGTATAGTGTTTAAAGTTTAGGTTTTGAGGTTCAGGTTTTAGGGTGTATGGCTTAAGGTTTTTAACAATTTAGTAAATTCCTTTAATAAGCACTTAAATAAAAGTTACAAAATGATTTTAAAAATGTTATAAAATTCTTAGGTTTTAGGTGTAGTTTATATTGTTTAGGGTTTAGGGTTTAGGTTTTATAACACCATAGTAAATTCTTTTAATAAACACTTAAATAAGAGTTATAAAATTATTTTTAATAGATCAGAAAATGCTTAGGTTTTAGGGTTTAGGGTTTGGGTTTAGTGGCTTATTGTTTAGTGTTTAAGGTTTAGGGTTTCGGGTTATGCCAATTTAGTAAATTATTTTAATAAACACTGAAACGAAAATCACAAAACTCTTGTTAAAATGTTATAAAATCCTTAGGGTTGAGGGTTTAGGGTGATAACACATTATTAAATGCTTTCAATAAACACTTTAAAAAGTTACAAAAATTTATTTTAAAATGTTATAAAATTCTTATTGTTTAGGGATTGGTTTATGGTTTTAGAGTTTGGGACATTTATAACACTTTGATAAATTCTTTTAATAAGAACATTAAAAAAAGTTACAAAACACTTGTTAAAATGTTATAAAATGCTTAGTAAATGATTTTAATAAACACTTTAAAAGAAGTAAGAAAACGTTTGTTAAAATGTTATAAAATACTTAGGGTTTAGAGTTTAGGCTTTAGGGTTTATTGTTTTGGGTTTAAAATGTTATAAAATGCTTAAGGTGTAAGGTTTAGGGTTCAAAAGAACTTAGTAAATTATTTTGATAAAAACTTAAGTAAATGTTACAAAAGTCTTTTTAGAATGCTATAAAATGCTTAGGGTTTAGATATTATAAGAATTTAGTAAATTCTTATAATAAACACTTTTATAAAAGTTAAAAAACACAATTTAAAATGTTATAAATTGCTTAGAGTTTAGGGTTAAGAGTCTAGGGTTTATAAGATTTTAGTAAATCCTCTTAATAAACATTTAAATAAAAGTTACAATTTTTTTTAGATGTTATAAAATGCTTAGGGTTTAGGGCTTATGGTTTAAGGTTTGGGCTTTGGTGTTTAGAGTTTAGGGTTTATGGTTTATAACACTTTAGTAAATGATTTTAATAAACACTTAAGTAGAAGTTGCAATATAACTTTCAAAATGTTATAAAATTATTAGGGTTTAACGTTTAGGGTTTAGGGTTTAGAGTTTAGGGTTTAGGGTCTAGGGTTTGTGGTTTATGAGGGTCTATAACACTTTAGTAAATTAATTTTCTTCTAAACACTTAAATTAAAAATTACAAAATGATTTTAAAATGTTATTAAATTTGTTGAGGGTTTTAGGGTTTAATATTCACGATCATGTGGTTAGGTTTAAGGTTTAGGTTTTAGGGTTTTATGATTCTATTGGTATTAGGATTTGGGGTTTAGATTGCTAGGGTTTGGATTTATAAGACTCTTTATCAAATGATTTTTTTAAACTTAAATAAAAAGTTTCAAAATACTTTTTCAAATGTTATAAAATGATTAGTGTTTAAGGTTTAGGGTTTAGGGCCTAGGGTTTGAGGTTTGGGGTTTTGGATTTAGGTTTAGGGTTTAGTGTTTATGGCCTACAACATTTTGGTAAATTCCTTTAATAAAAAATTAATAAAAGTTACAAAACATTTTTTATAATGTTATAAAATGGTTAGGGTTTAGGGCTTATAGTTTGGGGTGTAGGGTTTGGGGTTTGGGATATAGGGTTGAGGGTTTAGGTTTTGGGGTTTAGGGTTTATGACTTTGTGTTTAGGGTTTAGGGTTTTTTGTTTATGGTTTGGGGTTTATAACACTTTAGTAAATTCTTTTAATAAACATTTAAATAAAAGTTCCAAAATTTGTCTTAAACCGTTATAAAATTGGGTTTATGGTTTACGATTTAGTAGTTAGGGTTTAGGCTTTAGATTTTGGCATTTAGGTTTTAGGGTATATGGTTTAAGGTTTATAACAATTTAGTAAATTCTTTTAATAAAAACTTAAACAAAAGTTATCAAACACTTTTAAAAATGTTATAAAATGCTTACGATTTAGGGTTTAGTTTATAGGGTTTAGGGTTTAGGGTTTGGGGTTTATGGTTTAGGGTTTAGGGTTCATAAAAAAATTTTAAGTGCTTTTAGTAAACACTTAAAAAAGGTTACAAACTACTTTTTAAAAAGTTGTTAATTTATTAGGGCTTAGGGTTTAGGGTTTGGGGTTTAGGGTTTAAGGTTTGGTTTTATAACACCTTAGTAAATTCTTTTAATAAACACTTAAATAAAAGTTACAAAATTATTTTTAATAGGTCATAAAATTCCTGGGTTTTAGGGTTTAGGGTTTGGTGTTTGGGGTTTATGGTTTAGTGTTTAGGGTTTAGGGTTTAGGGTTATAAAACATTATTAAATGCTTTTAATAAACACTTAAAAAAGTTACAAAAATGT
The DNA here is from genome assembly GCA_000404065.3 of Pinus taeda. NCBI lineage: Eukaryota > Viridiplantae > Streptophyta > Pinopsida > Pinales > Pinaceae > Pinus > Pinus taeda. The sequence goes on from APFE031609382.1 coordinate 2,967, forward strand.
ATTTTAAAATGTTGTTAAATTCTTAGCATTTAGGGATAGGTTTATGGTTTAGGGTTTGGGATTTATAACACTTTGATAAATTCTTTTAATAATAACATAAAAAAAGTAAAAAAAATCTTGGTTAAATTTTATAAATTCTTAGGGATTGTAGGCATTTAGGATTTAACAATTCTTATAAAATGCTCATGTTTGGGTTGGGTTTATAACACTAGTAAATTCTTTCAATAAACACTAACAAAAAGTAAGAAAATGTTTGTTAAAATGTTATAAAATACTTAGGGTTTAGATTTTAGGCTTCACGGTTTATCGTTTTGGGTTTAAAATGTTATAAAATGGTTACGGTTTAGGATTTAGGGTTTATAACATTTTAATAAATCCTCTTAATAAGCACTTCAAAAAAAGTTTAAAAAGTTTGTTAAAGTGTCATTGAATGCTTAGAGTTTAGGTTTAGGGTTTAAAATGTTATAAAATGCTTAAGGTTTAGGGCTTAGGATTCACAAGACTTTAGTAAATTCCTTTTATAAACACTTAAAAAAAGTTACAAAATGCTTTTTAAAATGCTTAGTGTTTACGGTTTAGGGTCTAGCTCTTGTAACACTTCAATAAATTCTTTTAATAAACACTTGGAGAAAAGTTACAAAACACTTGCTAAAGATTTATAGAATGCTTAGGGTTTAGTTTTGAGGGACACTTTACTAAATTCCTTTAATAAACACTTTTAAAAAAGTTACAAAACTCTTGTTAAAATTTTATAAATTTCTTAGGGTGTAGGTTTTAGGATTAGCGTTTATAACACTTTCATAAATGCTTTTAATAAACAATTAAAAAAGGTTACAAAACACTTATTAAAAATGTTATAAAAACAATTTTTGGGTTTTTAGGGTTTGGGGTTTTAAATGGTTTATAAAAATTCTTACTAAAATTGTATAACTTCTTAGGGTTTAGAGTTTATAACAATTTAGTAAATTCTTTAAATAAACAATTAAAGAAAGTTACAAGCGGCTGTTAAAATGTTATAAAATACTTAGTGTTTAGGGTTTGGGATTTAAAATGTTATAAAGTGCTTTTGGTTTAGGGTTTAGGGTTTAGGTTGGGGGTGTGTGTATTAGGGTTTAGGATTTATGGTTTATAATACTTTAATAAATTCTTTAAATAAACACTTATAAAAAAATCCAAAAAAAGGATATTTAGGGTTTAGGGTTTTTTGGGGCTTTTTGGGTTTAGGGTTTTTTAGGTTTTAGGGTTTTCTGGGTTTATGGTTTTTTAGAGTTTAGGGTTTTGTTTCTATGGCTTGTTTAGGCCTTTTCTTATTTTAGGGTTTTTGGTATTTTTTAGGTTTTAGGGTTTGGGTTTGGGTTTAGGATAGGGTTTAGGGATTAAGGGTTTAGGGTTATCATAGCACTTTAGTAAATGGTTTTAGTAAACACTTAAATAAAAGCTACAAAACAATTTTTAGAATGTTATAAAATCCTTAGGTTTTAGGGATTAGGGTTTAGGGTTGATAAGATCTTAGTAAATGATTTTAGGGTTTATTATTTAGGCTTTAAACATTAAGATATAGGGTTTGGGGTTTAGGGTTTATGTTTTATAACACTTTCCTAAATTCTTTTAATAAACAGTTAAACTAAAGTTACATAACACTTTCTAAAATGTTATAAAATTCTTAGTGTTTAGGCTTTACCGTTTGGGGTTTACGGTTTGGGATTTAGGGTTTCGGGTTCAAGGTTTAGGTTTTAGGGTTTATGGTTTAGCGTTTATGGTTTAGGATTTATAACAGTAAAGTTACAAAATAGTTTTTAAAATATTATAATCAAAATTAGTATTTAGGGTTTAGGCTTGAGGGTTTATGGTTTAGGGTTTAGGGTTTAGGATTTTTAACACTTTAGTAAATTCTTTCAAATATTTATGAAATGGTTTATGGTTTAGGATTTATGTTTTTTAAAATATTATAAAATGATTACGGTTTAGGTTTTAGGGTTTGAAGGTTTAGGGTTTATGGTTTCCACTCTATGGTTTAAGGATTATAACACTTTAGTAAATGATTTTAATAAACACTTAAATTAAAGTTACAAAACACTTTGTGAAATGTTGTAAAATGCTTAGGGTTTAGGTTTTAGGGTTTATAACACTTTAGTAAATGCTTTTAAAAAACACATAAATAAAATTTAGAAAATTATTTTTAAAATGTTATAAAATACATAGGGTTTAGGTTTTAGGGTTTGAGGTGTAGTGTCTGGGGCTTAGGGTTTAGGTTTTATAACACCTTAGTAAATTATTTTAATAGACACTTAAATAAAAGGTACAAAATGATTTTTAAATATTTTAAAATGGTTATGGTTTAGGGTATAGGGTTTAGGGCTTAGGTTTAAGGGTATATAACAATTTAGTCAATTATTTTAATAAAAAGTTACATAAAAGTTACAAAACACTCTTCAAGATGTTATAAAATAGTTAGAGTTTAGGGTTTAGGGTTTAGGTTTTAGTGTATAAGGTTTAGGGTTTATAACACTTGATAAAATGCTTTTAATTAACACTTAAATGGAAGTTACAAAAGACATTTTAAAATGTTACAAAACGATTGGTATTTAGGGTTTGGGGTTTGGGGTTTAGGGTTCATGTTTTAGAGTTTAGGGTTTGGGGTTTAGGGTTTAAGGTTTAGGGTTTATAGGGGTTCAGTAAATGATTTTAATAAAAACATAAATAGATGTTACAAAACACTTTTTAAAGTGTAATAAAATCCTTAGAGTTTAGGATTTAATGTTTAGAGTTTAGGGTTTCACGTTTGAGTTTACAGTTTAGGGTTCAGTGTTGACAGTTTATAACACTTAGTAAATTATTTTAATAAACGTTATAATAAAATTTACAAAATTACTTTTAAAATGTATAAAATGAAAGGATTTAAGGGTTAACTGCTTAAGGGTTTTGGTGTTAAGGGGGTTTAGCATTAGGGTTTAGGTTATTAAGACTTTAGTAATTGTTAAGCAAGCTCTAGAAGTAAAAGTTACAAAATTCCTTAAAATGATATAATTACTAGGTTTAGTGTTTTACGGTTTGGCCTTTTGGTCTAGGGTTTAGGTTTTATAGAACTAGAAGATTCTTTTAATAAAGTAAGTAAAAGTTCCAAAAAAGATTTAAATTGTTATAAAATCTTCAGGGTTTAGGGTTTTGGGTTTGATTTGCGTTTTAGGTTTTTAGGTTAGAGTTTAGTTTTACGGTTTATAACGCTTTAGTAAATGCTTTTAATAAATAATTATATAAAAGTTACAAAATGATTTTCAAAATGTTATAAAATTCTTAGGATTTAGGGTTTATGCTTTAGGCTTTATGTTTTCGGGTTTCAGGTTTAGAGTTTATAACAATTGAGTAAACGCTTTTAATAAACACTTGAATAATAGTTACAAACTACTTTTTAAAATGTTATAAAATGCTTAGTGTTTATGGTTTAGAGTTAAGGGTTTGAGGTTTATTGTTTGGGGTTTTGCGTATAGGGTTTACGGTTTTGAATTCAGGGTTTATAATACTTCAATAAAATATTTTAGTAAATAATTAAATAAAATTTACAAAGCTCTTTTTAAAATGTTATAAAATTCTTAGCATTTACTATTTAGCCTTTAAGGTTTAGCGTTTAGGGTTTGGGGTTTATGGGGTAGAGTTTAGGGTTTGCGGTTTAGGGTTTAGGGTTTAGGGTAGAGTGTTTAAGGTTTATAAAACTCTTCGTGTTTAGGGTTTAGGGTTTCTAACACTTTAGTAAATTCTTTTAATAAACACTTAGACAAAAGTTACGAAACCGTTTTGAAAATGCTATAAAATGTTGAGGGTTTACAGTTTTAAGTCTAGGATTTAAGGTTTAGAGTTTAGGGTTTAGGGATTATAACACTTTAGTGAATGATTTTAATAAACATTTAAATAAAAGTTGCAAAACACTTTTTAAAATGTTATAAAATCTGTAGGGTTTAGGGCTTACAGTTTAAGGTTTAGCGTTAGGGGTTTATGGTTTACAGTTTAGGGTTTAGGGTTTATAAAACCTTAGTAAACATTTTTAGTAAACACTTAAATAAAAGTTACAAAACATTTTTAAAATTTTTAGAAAACTTGTAGGGCTTAGGGTTTGGGGCTTAGAATTTAGGGTTTAGGATTTAGGGTTTCGTGTTAAGGGTTTAGGGTTTAGGGTTAAGAGTTTGTGGTTTAGGCTTTAGGGATTAGGATTTAGGGTTTAGGTTTTATAACACTTTATAAAATTATTAGGTTTCAAGTTTTAAGGTTTTTTGTTTAAGGTTTATGGTTTCGTGTTTATAAGACCTTAGTAATTGTTTTAATAAACACATAAATAAAAGCTACAAAACACTTTTTAAAATTTTAGAAAATGCTTAGGGTTTAGTGCTTAGGATTTAGGGTTTAGGGTTTATGGATTAGGGTTTGGGGTTGAGGGTGTAGGGTTTAGGGTGTACGGATGAACCACCCACGTTAAGCGGGTATCAACTGCTACATATTGCACTTAATGAATTCATCCCATGCAGCCTTGAGGAGTTATGAAGAAAAATAAATAAAAGGAAAAAGGTTTATGAATAAGGGTGGGAAAACAAGGGTTGATGGTTTAGGGTTTTCTTCGTCATACACTCACATACCTACGTGTGGTCTTCCCTTATTATAGATACTGATAAAAATTTTAGGTTTTATGGTTTAGGGATTAGTGTTTGGGGTTTAGGGTTTAGGATTTAGGGTTTATAACATTTTAGTAAATTCTTTTAATAAGCACTTAAATAAAATTTACAAATAGTTTTTAAAATGTTATAAAATTCGTAGGCTTTAGTGTTTAGGGTTTAGGGTTTATAACAATTTAGTAAATGATTTTAGTATAAAATTAAATAAAAGTTACAAAACACTCTTTAACATGTTATAAATTAATTAGGTTTAGGTCTTAAGGATTAGGTTTTAAATTTTATAACAATTTAGTAAATTCGTTTAATAAACACGTAAAAAAGTTACAAAACACTTTTTAAAATGTTATGAAATTCTTAGGGTTTAGGTTTTAGGTTATAAGGTATAGGGCTTAGGGTTTGGGTTTTATGCTTTAGGGTTTAGGGTTTGGAGCAATTTAGTAAAAAAAATTAATAAACACTTAAATAAAAGTTACAAAACGCTTTTTGAAATGTTATAAAAGGCTTATGTTTTAGCATTTAGGGTTTAGGTTTTCCGGTTTAGGGTTTAGTTTTTACGGGATAGGGTTTATAACACCTTAGTAAATTAATATGATAAAAACTTAAGTAAAAGTTACAAAACTCTTTTTAGAATGCTATAAAATGCTTAAGGTTTAGGGCTTATAATACTTTAGTAAATTCTTATAATAAACACTTAAATAAAAGTTTAAAAACACATTTTAAAATGTTATGAATTGCTCACGTTTCAGGGTTAAGATTCTATGGTTCATACGATTTTAGTAAATGCTCTTAATAATTATTTGAATAAAAGTTAGAAATTTTTTTAAGATGTTATAAAATGCTTAGGGTTTAGAGTTTAGGGTTTATGGTTTGGGGTTTGGTGTTTAGAGTTTAGGGTTTAGGGTTTATAACACTTTAGTAAATGATTTTAACAAATACTTAAATAGAAGTTACAATATGCTTTTTAAAATGTTATAAACTTATTAGGGTTTATAGTTTCGGGTTTACTGTTTAGGGTTTAGAGTTTAGGGTTTAAGGTTTAGGATTTATTGTTTAGAGTTTAAGGTTGAGGTTTTATAACACTTTAGTAAATTCTTTTAATAACCACTTAAATAAAAATTACGAAACACTTTTTAAAATGTTATAACATGCTTAGTGTTTATGGTTTAATGATCACGGTTTGGGGTTTACGGTTTAAGGTTTAGGGCGTAGGGTTTAGGGTTTAGTGTTTATGATTTAGGGTTTAGGGTTTATAAGAATTTAGTAAATGATTTTAATAAACACTTAATTAAAAGTGTGAAAATACTTTTTAAATTTCTATAAAATGATTAGCGTTTAGGGTTTAGGGTTTGGGATTTATGGTTTAGGGTTTAGGGTTTAGGGTTTAAGGTTTGGAGTTTGGGTTTAGTTTTTTGGTTTAGTGTTTAGGGTCTACAAAATTTTAGTAAATGCTTTTAATAGACACTTAAATAAAAGTTACATAACAATTTTTAAAATTTTATAAAATGGTTAGGGTCTAGGGTTTAGGGTTTAGGGTTTATAACACATTATAAAATTCTCTTAATAAACACTTAAATAAATGTTACAAAATTCTTCTTAAACTATCATAAAATTCTTAGGATTTATGGATTAGGTTTTAGGGCTTGGGGTTTAGGGTTTAGGGTTTAGGTTTTTGGGTTTAGGTTTTACGGTGTATGGTTTAAGGTTTATAATAATTTAGTAAGTTTTTTTAATAAACATTTAAATAAAAGTTACAAAATGCTTTTAAAATGTTATAAAATGCTAGGGTTCATGGTTTAGTTTATAGGTTTTAGGGTTTAGGGTTTAGGGTTTATAAAACTTTATTAAGTGGCTTTAAAAAACGGTTAAAAAAATGTTATAAAAGACTTTTTGAAATGGTTAATTAATGATTAGGGTTTAGAGTTTAGGATCTGGGGTTGAGGGTTCAGGTTTGAGGGTTTAGGTTTTATAACATCTTATTAAATTAATTTAATAAACACTTAAATAAAAGTTACAAATTTATTTTTAATAGATCATAAAATGCTTAGATTTTAGGGTTTGGGGTTTGGGGTTTGGTGTTTAGGGTTTAGTGTTTAGGGTTAGGGTTTAGGTTTTAGGTTTTATAACACTTTAGTAAATTATTTTATTAAAAACTTAAGTAAAAGTTACAAAACCCTTATTAAAATGTTGTAAAATTCTTAGGGTTTAGGGTTTAGGGTTTATAACACTTTATTAAATTCTTTTAATAAACACTTTAAAAAGTTACAAACATGTATTTTAAAGTGGTATAAATTTCTGAGAAGAATTGATGAGCCACTTATTGAAATCCAATAGTTTGTACAACAACTCGTCGACCATAGTAAGAAAATAACTGCTCATGTAAATAAATTGCAAGATAAAGTGATAGTTCAAGGGAATGAAAAAACATCCACAATAATTCAAAAGAATCACCAAGAATTTTCCACAGAAAAGGAAGAGTTAGGAAAAACATTATATCACAGAGCCCAATGTTTTTAATATTTCCCTAATATATTTATCACCCACATGCGATCAAATATAAACTCAATAATTTATAATTTGAGAATTGTACTCCCAACCAGTAACTCAACCTCAAACAAAGTCTACCCATGAGAATTAGGTTTTACACGAGAAAAATATTAATCCCAACTACAACAAGAGTAGAGATAGTGTTTTAGAGAAGGGAAGACAGTAAAAGTAGAATCTTCGAATATTATTGATTATTTTCATGGAACTGTTAATAAAGTCCAACTATATGATTCTTTTCATGGAATTATTAATAAAGTGCAACTATTAGAACATCAAATACTAGTTGATCAAGAATTGTCACGACACATATCACTAGCCGACAAAGAACAATATTTGAAATATTTAAAATCATTTGATGCTCATGAAAGTATATTTGCATGGAAAAGTTCTATATTCGATCAATATATTCAAGTTCTGGCACCAAACACTTATCAAACAACATTCCCTATGACTTCAACACCAGCACCTGCAATAGCACAATCGTCTTGATCATATTCCCCACGACATAAACTCAATTTCTTTGAGCCAAGATTTTAGGATTTGGTCTCTATTCTGAGCAACAACATCACACTAAGGAATTTGAAATTGAATGTTCCAATCGGTCAGCCATGGAAGGGAAAAGAAGAGGAATTCACATTTTAAATCTTGCAGATGTAATTCAAGAAATTCTAGTTGACCACAAAACTAGATCTTCTAATTAGCCAACCATCCTTCTAAATGAACTTTTATATCATTAATATGATTTACATTTTTTAATTTATGGTGTATCAAATTTTGTACAACTTTTGTATGACTCCAAATCTTCCCGTCTTTTGTCACAAAGAATGAATTAAGAGTAGGGGAGATGTTGGAGGGGCTCGCACGACATAGTTCACCATCCCAAACAATTATACAATTGATATTATAAAGTCGATCAACTCTCTAGTCGAGTCAAGATTCTAAGTTTGATAGGCTAAATTTGTTTTGACTTAAATTATTCTGACTATCTCTACATAATCTATATCTATACACACACACACACACACACACACACACACATATATATATATATATATATGGAAATGTATGCATCATTGCATCATTTTTTATTGTCTTCTCAACAGAATATAATATAAAGTAACACTTTGTTGCTTCTCTGCTACATCATTTCACTTATTCTATTCCTATGTTCTTTATCTTCATGTGATTTATTGTTTTCCTTTCTACTAGTAAGAAATGGTCATTTTCTACTACACTACAACAACGATATATCAATTTTTTTGGAATATTTTACTAAAATATAAAATATTGTAAAATATTGGTGTGTCCTTCAATGAATTATAAAATGTTGTGAAATATTAGTGAATCATTCACTTAATTATAAAATCTTGTGAATTATTAGTGAATCCCTCATTTAATATTTACATCAAGTTATTTTTCCTTATTATGCATTGATTCTCTAATAGAAATATAATTATCCAATACTTTGCTTCAAATAAACCAACATCATTAGGATTTGGTGGTTCATCACCATCTAAAATTTCTTTCAACTCCTTGTTGTGTAACTATTATAATAACTATTATGTTTTCTTCTACAATCAAAACTCTAATAATTGTTTATCAATACACAATTTTTTGAAATTACACAAAATGCGCAATGAGATTGACCAAAAGACAAAATATGTAATGTAATTTAATATCTTATATGATAAAGAAATTAATTCACACAAACTCATTATAAAGCCATAATTTTTGAGTTCAAAAATATATCCCACAAAGAAAAATGTTCATTAGTTAGCATAACATGTTACAAAATAAGTATCATCAAAGGATTTCAACTTCAAAAAATGAGAATACGCTAAGTAGTCTCTCCTCCTTGACTAATTATATGTGTTTCTCCTTTAGTCCTTCCCTCAAAATTATAATTTCATTAAAGGAATGTTGTTCCCATGAAAATAGATCCCCTACAATGAACACATAGGAAGCTACATCATAGGTCATTATTCCATATAAATAGAAAAGTATAACATATTTCCCTTTCCTAATAAATATTTTGAAAAAAATTACAAGATAAATCATACATTCTCTTAAAGCGAAGAAGCTCAGGTCATGCCAAAAAGTGCATTGGATTTTTTTCCTTAAACCATTAGATATATAAAAAAGTAATAATAATTACACAAAAAAATTGGAATACACTAAGGATAGAAAAATCCACATATGATTCCTAATATCCTATGTTTCTCATGTAAATAGAAGAAAACAAGAACATAAGGCTTCTTATTCAAGAAGCAACGTTAACTTTAACCAATACTTCTAAAATCAATGGTAATTGTAAGATGAAACGAGTCATTCCCAAAAAAATGGTTCATTGGAAAACAAAAGTAGAGCTATAAGTGTTTAAGGGACTAACAAAAATTTTAATCAAAATAAACACAATTTTTTGTTCTTCATAAATGCTTCAAATTCTTGTCCAATATAACAGATCTAAATGTAAAAGAAATTTGATGTACTTGAATCACTATATCTGTGAATAGAGGAAATATTCCTAAATGAATTACTTATCATTTAATGATGATGATGATGGTTAACGTCCACTGAGACCAAATTGGTCTATCAAACTTACAATTTTCTTAATTTTTACTTGTCTGGCTCCTCATCTTTCTTGGCGAGATTGGCGTTGTAGCTTTCTTTCTTTTCTCTACGGTCTTCCAACGTCCTTTGTCTTGCATCTCCTTCATCTCTTCTGGTTCTTGGGACATTGGTGTCTTAGCTTCGCGATCTATTGTGTTTGTTCTTTTGAAAATAGTCGGAGAAGAAGTTTGGTTTAAAAGATCTGCTTCACTGTTAAATGAAGATTTATTTTCTGCAGTATTCAAATCCTGATAACTGTTGATTTGTTGGGGCAGGCTTTCTCCTTGCTTGTTTTGAGAGTTGTTTCTTTCTTCCTTGATTTCTTGTGACTCAGAGTTTTCTCTAGAATATTCTTCTTTGATGACAGTGTAGTGTTCTTTTTGTGCTCCTTCCCACCATGTAGATCTGTGGTGGTTTTTTCTAGCAAAATTTTTCTCAGAGGTTTTTGTGCAATTTTTGGCTAGATGCCCCATCTCAAAGCACGATCGACATTTGAAGAGGACACTTTCATAATCAAGCTTCTGGTTCCACACATAGTCTTTACTTGTTAGGTTTATTTCAGCTGGGAATCCGGCACTGAAATCCATTTCCACACAGATGCGTGCATAGGTGGTTCTGGCATATTCTTCTGTTTCTGGGCACCTGCAGTAAAATTTCCCAATTGCATTTCCGATGGCTTTTAGCGAGGAGAGATTCCCGAGATGCAAGGGTAGGCTTGGCAATCTCACCCAAACTGGTGCTGAGGTTATCACTACTGTAGAGGGATCGAATGATGGGTTCCATGGTTTCATGAATAGGCCTGATTTTTCCCAAAACCAAGGGCCAGAATCTAGAATACATTGTCTGCTTTCAGGATTTTCAAAATCTACTATAAAGAAACCTCTAGCATAGGGGTAGATATTAATTTCATCAGAAATGATAGGCTTCCATACCTCCGAGATCCAATTGTGGAGTGCTATCAGCCGCGGCCAAAAAACATTGAACCGGCAAATTAGGGCA
>APFE031609391.1:2617-37983 GCA_000404065.3 Pinus taeda
ATAAAATAATAAAATAATAATAAGTCAAAGTTTTTGAGTAAATAATTGCAGAATTTTAATTTTTTAATATATTAAAATGCATTTAAAATTTCGACGGATGAGATTAAAAGAGATTTTGATCCTCATCCACAGTCGAGATCACTTTGACAAATTGACATGGATCACTCGAACTAGCCGATGGGAATTTTTCCTTTAAATAGGGTGTTAGGGGTCATTTGAGATCATTCGATCTTAGAGTTTGGTGCTAAAGAAAGCTCTCTTGTAGTCATTTTTTGTGCAATAAAAAAAGACTTTGGGGTCGAAAATCTTGTTGGTGTTACTCTTCTGGAAATGCTGTAAGATGTTTTATTTTTCTGCATAATTTTATTTTCAGTCATTGATGATAGCTTGATGAAGATTGATTTAGGCACAGGTATCTTGTCTGATCTCTGGGGTTTGAATGATAGTTTAATTTCTGAATATAATGGCAAGTATCTCCATTTGATCTGAATACCACTGTTGTTTTCTCCCTCTATGTTAATGGTTAATTTAAGCTATGCAAGATATCCTTAATTTTGAGTTTACTAGGTGTTAAGGGAAGTTCTCGGCTGCACCAGCCAACTCTCGAATTGTGTTCCCTGAAAGAGCCCAGCCAGTTTTTGATCTTGGGCTTATCATTTGAAATTATTTTTTTTATGAATGCAATGAAGGGTTTTCTGAAGCACCTCACATTAAGTTTAAAATTCTGAAAATATTTCTGTGGCATAATGGCAAATTTGGCTATTTAGGGCCTTTAATTTGTAAATACTGTAATTATTTAGCAAGGTTTTAAGGTTTCATTATTAATTTTGTTTCTTGCACATTTCACTTCTGGGTGTTTGATTTTTGCAGGTTGCAGGTACGGATTTTGAAATTTTTTCAGGGTTTTCCATCAAGCAATCTGAAATAAATTGATTTAAAATTTTTTTACAATTTCTGAGGAAATTCAAGGGTTTTCTGCTGCTGCCTGAAGGGTTTCTTTTTCGCAGAAGGATTTCGAAATTTATTTCAGCCACCACACAAATTTCAATCAGCTACATTCACGCTGCAGTCTTCCTCACCTGCGTGGTATCTAATCTGAGCTCCATCAACCCCTCACACAGCGAATTTGTTCACTCCTTCAGATGCTCATTTCCCCTCCAGATCTGCGTCCTTCTGCCACTACCCACGCTATTTCCTTCTACGGCTCCCACACTCTGCCACGCATCCATCTAACCCTACACAGTCATATTCTCATCTTTGCCGCCATCGAATTTACTCATCCACTACCCCTACGTGCCAATCCAGTTAATCACCTAATTCGCAGCTCCTTCAGTATTTTTTTCTGCAACGTTTTCATTCATTTGTTGTTGTCCACGTTTCACGCTTTTGCTGAAACCGGCATTCACACCCAAGTTGAAACCTTGCCTCTCACGCAACCTCATCCCCAAGCTACTAACGTTGCCCGCAGCCCTTCCAGAACACGCATTTGTTGCTACGCTCAATGCCGCTCACAGACCTTCCATCGTCGGCCATCAACCTACACACGCAACAGCAAAAAACAAAAAAAAAATCAATTGCGTATGGTAAGTTTAGTTGTTGGTAAGTTTAGATCTTAAGTTTGATTTTTATTTTATTTTTTATTAGATTTCATTCAGTTTAAATTAGAGTTCGATTATTTTTTATTCTGTTCTATTTAGAATTTTATTTAAGTTTCGTTCAGTTTTAGGTTTATTTCTTTATTTTAATTAGGATAACGTATGTATACATATTTTTTTGTTAACTTTTAATTTAGAACTTCATAAAAAGAAAAATTTTAGATTTGGTTTAGAATTAGATTTTTTTTAGTTTTGTTCTATGTTTAGAACTTTATATCATAATAAAAAAATTTAAAAAATCATAAAAAGTTTGAAAATTAAAAATTGATTTTCATTTTTTTTTAAATTAGTTGTTAGTTTCAAGTTTAGTTTTGTTTTATTTCTTTTTATAAATCAAAAATCATAAAAAAAAAAATCTTTTTTCAGGTCTGAGTTTTATTTAGAATTTAACTTTTATATTGTGTATATAAATTAGAATTTAGACCTTAGTTTTAGACTTTATTTTATAATATTTAGTTTTAAATTCCATTTCATTTGTATATATTTAAATTTCATTTTCATTTAGTTTAAATTTAGATATTTTGGTCTATTTTGATATAAGAAAAAATAATAAAAAAATATTTGGAAAAAAGCTTAACAAAAAATTGAAAATTCATTTTTTTGGCATCTTTAGTGATAGCTATGTTCCCCTTTTCCATAGATAAATGCACTTAAAGGTTTATTTGAAGTTAATTATGAAGGTGGTAACTGGTCAGCATTTAAATTTTATGATCATTTAAAGCAATTGATTTTTTTTTAAGTTTAATTGCTAGATCATTATTAAAACATTGTTTGTTTATTGAATAGCTTGTATCGCTTGAGATATTTGATGATAAATGATTGTTTTACAAGGTTCATATTTCTACAACATTTAATAAATAATCATTTAATCATTAACTCCATAAGGCACTGGTACATTAATTTCTAAATCAATCAAGTACTAAGTTGCCTTGTTGTGTCTACCAGCTCAACTGGTCCACAGTTAGTCTTCCTTTATCCCATAGGGTCTACCCCCCTTAACCTCGGGAGACGGCTTAAATGGAGAGATCGGGGATCAGGGTGATAGCCCCCAGTCTGAGCATTGTCGCGTTGCCCAGACAATCTGTGCGACAACAGAACTCAAATTAGGCTATGGGCCTACATTAGCCCCTAATGATAAAATAATGTGCAAATAAACCCCTATTGGTGACAAGCCCACCAAACTAGCTCACAAGTGTAAAAATAAGCCTCACAATGGGCCAAATAATAACATGTGCATGTCATGGGGCCCTCCAAAGACCTAATAATGTCGTAAAGTGCCATACTGAGGAATAAATTCCTCAAAATATGATGGACAAGGGGATGGCCCCTTGCTCTCCAAGTTGTAGACTTGTGGTGCTCCCAATGGGTCTGAGGGCACATAAACAACCCCATGGGTCTCCATATGAATCGGCGATGCTTGCACATCCTCTGCAAGGGTCTAAGTGGTGGAATAAATGTTTTCATGACATCATACAAGTCCTGGGACACCTGCCAAGTGTGTGGGGCTCCTGTGGGGGCTTGCTTGGCATAATGTACCAAGCATATCACCATCATCCCAAAAGCGGATCGCTAGTAGTCTATAAGCATCGATGAAGATCCATGGAGTGTAGTCCGCTGTTGTGCACGCCAATGGCTCTCGATGCACACCTTATATGTGCCAATGTACACCTCTGGGGGTTAGGATCCCATATAGGGAGACCAAACCTAAATGGAAACCACTTGTAATCCTGCATAAGATCCAATGTGTCCCCTAGGCTTCTAGTACAACCAGTCATTAAAATAATCAGGTAAAAGAGTTTACAAATCATCGATAACAAAGTGGGCACTTCACAATGGCATGCCCTTCCATAGTGGTCTTTGGCATGTGCTAGTGTCTCCAAGCTCCAAAAGGGGTTAACCAAGTACCTTATTAGGTGGTTTCAACCCTTAAAGGGGATGGTATGTCCAAAGTACATCCCTCTAACGGGGGTGGCAAGTGATCAATAAGTGCAATGGAATAGGGAATGAGAGGGGCAACCCTACACCACATAATGAGGCATAGGGGTAGTTGAATAAGGGGAAGCCCAAACTTGGGTATGTAATGTGTAGGAGGATGTAATCGTGGTACACGAGGTGCCCCGACCTTGATTTTTCCACCTTTCTTTATATGTCTTTTGCCTTTTATGAATTTTCTTTCATTAACTGCTCGGGGCTCAAAGAACAAGAGCATGATGTGTAAGATATAGTAGTGATTACCCCCTTTTAGGTAGGGCAATTCATTGCCTTCCAAAGGTTGGGACAATCATGGGTTCCTGAATGATAAAGGAGGCTCATCTAGGGCCTATGGAACCAAGGTGATGACCATGGATTGGCGTAGAGCTCATGTATTGGCTTTTGCCCATGTGCTACTTATTTTTTGCCCCAACCATCTTTTGCATTTTGTGGTACAATTTCCTACTAAATGTGGCCAATTATGTTTTTTTCTTTTTCTTTTAGCTGCTTCAACCTCAAGGGCATCATTCTAGGCCTGACCCAAGGTGGGGGCAAGGGAATAGGAAGGATGGCTATGTGGACCCAAAAAGGAAATGTGAACCTAGGTGGGAGAAATGATGAATAAGGGTATAGTGAGTGGAAAGGGAGTAATATATGCGGATAAAGGAGTGGGACCACACACCCAAATTCGGGTTTTCCCAAGTAGTACCACCCTAGAACCAAATGGTCGATAAAGGAGATCCCACGGGACTAAGATCCAAGGGTAACATCCAAAAGAGATCAAGGGAACAAGAGCACAGACTAAGCTCACCCTAACCGCCAAATCTCCCCATCAATCCATACCCAAAAGTATCCATGAGAAGTAAACCCAATACTCTATTACTAAATGACAACACATACCTTTAGATTCGAGAGGCCCACCTTCAAACATACAATCAATACAGGTGGGTGACGGACCACATGGCTCGCTCAGGTGGCAGAGAAATGGCACAACGATCGAGCAGGAGGATGCAAGGGGCTGATGGCTGTTGGCTGAAGTCCATTATGGAGAAAAACTTCTCCTGGAAATATCACCCACAAAGTGCTGGGTAACAGAGCCTACATAATGATGAAATTGACTTGAACAATTTGCACGTAAGGGAATAAATTCAAAAGCACACTTCTGCTTGTCTGGATGAGATGATATTTAAATCAATCTTGGACCTTCGAAAAGAAGAATCCAACGCAATCATCATCTCCATCAAATGAGTTGTCCCAAGGTAGAATTAGATCTTGATCATTGGTGCTCCCGCGAGTGAATTATAAGAGCAAGTCGATGGGGTTTGGAGAGGAAACAATGAATGAGCAAGGGAGCAAGGCAGTACAAATTTCTGTTAATTTTAGATAACAATGGTATGTTCTATGCTTTACCACATTTACTTCAATGTTCCTTTAGCAACCCAATGACAATTTCCAATTATATCCATTAGCAATCACATTATCGTAAACACATTGACAGTAAATGCAGATAGAACATAAAAATATGTGCAGAAGACAAGCCAAGGCAAAAGGACACAAGATGTGGTGGATGCCAGGGACAAACCCCAATGTGGGGAAACCCTTTGATCAAATCTTCTTATTATTCTTCAATAGTTCAACAGAGACAGTACAAATATCAAATTAACTTGCCCAAAATAGTCCTGTAAAATCAGTAGCCAACTACAGCCCTAACTAGAAAGTCAATGATGGTCAAAGCAGCTCCAAAATGTCCTCCAAGCAACTCAATCAACAACAAATAAATTCGGCCTTCCAAGAGGGTCAAAGTCGGCCCAAAACAGATCGGTCAAACCAGTCAAAGGAGAGAGAAAACCCTTTTGTAAATTCTACAGTCAAATTAGAAGTTAGCGTTGAAGTCAACTAGCTCAACCTGTCCCAAACTCCTCGAAAACTGTGCCAATAAATGTGGCCTTCAAAAATCAGATTTCTTCCCACAAGAACAAAGTCAGTGCTTGTCAAAAACACCCAAATTGGCGCTGCTCTATTTTCCTGAAATTCAGCCAGCAAACAAACCCAAAAATTCATCCTCCTTTTACACGTGTGAAGTAGAGAAGGCTTCCTCTAAGTTGTACGAACCAATCAAGAGAGGAGAGAGAGAGATATGTGATGAAATGAGTGATGTCCAAATGAGAGAGAGGTCACTCCTATTTATATAATTCGTTGAGTGTGAGGAGACACACCCATTGGGCTTATAAGCCTACATTTCACTGAGGCTGACCTTGACAATTTGTGCATGAGAAAGAATAAATTAAAAATTCCATTTCGGCTTGTCAGAATGAGATAATCTTTATATCAAAATTGGACCTCTCGAAAATAGGAATCCAATGCAATAATCATCTCCATCATATGAGTTGTCCTAAGGTGGAATTTGGCCCTAGTTGCCAATTTTAACACTCCCTCTCAACTACGAAGAATTCCACCTACCAATCCATCTATCATCATCATGCCATCCTGTCATCCTGTACCATCCCTGGCATCACTGCCCTGCTCTGCTCTGCTGAACCATGAAGTAATAATGAAGAAGAAGTGATCGAGAATGAGTCATAAGATTATACCACTCTCCACTAACAAAAGTCAGTCCTTTATCCTAGATCAAGTTGTTGAACACCATGCATCCTAATCATAGAGAGTATGGCAGTACACGATGCATCCATCGATAGTGTTATGGTCCCTAACCATATTTTCCCAACTCATTGGCCATATGAGAGGTACTTCCCATGAGTTCGAGGCTCTAGGGGTAGGATGTGTGTCGGGGCATCAGCAGGAGAAGGTGAACCACTCATTTTGCTCATATGACATAGGAGAAGGTGAACCACTCATCCTATGCATATGTCAATCGTAGGGGAAGGTGAACCACTCACCCTATATGCATGTCGACCACAATGGGACAACACAAGGAAAGGTGAACCACTCACCCTATGGTTGCTCATAGCTCCAAGAAGTACCCCAAGCCCTCAAGAGCTCCCAAAGCTCTATGTCCAACTCATATGGGACCCTCATAGGAGGGTCGTTCCACGACTTCAAGTCTCTCCAGGAAGGATACGAATTTGACCTTACCCAAAGGCTTCATGAGAATGTCTGTGACCTGCTCATCTATCCTGATGTGTTGCAGCCTTATTGCTCCCCGCTGTACCATATCACGGATAAAGTGGTACCCAATATCAATGTGCTTGGAGCAGTCGTGGAACAAGGGATTCTCTGATAGGAAAATCCCACTCTGGTTGTCGCAGAAGATCACAGTGGTATCTAGCACGTGCTCAAATAGCTCACTAAAGAGCTTCCTCAACCAAACTACTTCACAACAAGCCATACTCACAGCAATGTATTCGGCCTCACCAGTGCTCACTGTAATCGATTATTGTTTCCTGCTCATCCAAGAAATTGAAGCAGACCCCAAAGAGATGTAACACCCAGACATGCTCTTACAATCCACCACACTGCCAGCCCAGTCAAGATCTGAATATTCATGTCGCCTCAAATTCCCGGCAGTGTATCTCAATCCATAATGGATTGTGCCCCGAAGATATCTCAAGAGATTCTTAGCAGCAATCCAATGAATGTGATGAGGCTCGACCATAAACTGACTCAACGTGTTCACAGCGAGCATATGTCAGAATAGGAGTTGACCAAGAACATCAGGGCCCCCACAAGTTGGCAATACTCAGAAGGGTTCGCTGATCCGAGCCCAACAACACTTCCACATAGCTTCTTAAAATTGAGTTGCATAGGAGTAGTCACAGACTTGCAATCCACCATCCAACATCTCTCAAGTAACTTCACAATGTATTTTCCTTGAGAAAGAAAAATCTCACCTGGCTTTTGCCAAACCCCCATCCCTAGGAAATAATGCATCCCTGTTGGGTCCTTCATCTCGAACTCGGAAGCCAACTCCCTCTTGCATTGATGAATGAGAGGGTCATTCCCTGTCAGAAATAGATCATCCGCATAAAGTACCAGAATGAGAGGTCTGTCCTTTTCAACCTTGAAGTATAGATTCGGGTCAACATCACTCCTTGTAAATCCCAGCTTCACAAGATAGCTATTAATCCTTTCATACCAATGTTTTAAAACTTTGACTCCGACTCCGACTCCGACTCGGTCGACTCGATTTCAATGACTCGGTCATTGTAAAAAATACATTAAATATTTATTTTTTTATAAAAAAACATAATTTTAAAGATTTTCATTCATGTTACCAAACACACAGCATTAGAATATAGATAGAAGACAACATATGATCAAAGTAGGCTCATGAATATATCCACTATATCAAAATGGCACCCAGTGCACTGTCCAATACATACATGATGATGATATAGAGATCAAATCAAAAACACATAACCAAGGAGGCTAGAAATGGCGTTATTCTCCAAAATAGATTGTAAGTCATCAAGGAACTAATACAAGGGTCCAAGAGTGTTCCTCACTCCAAGAAAGTCCCAAAGTGCATATGCACATCTTCAAAAGGTGCATCCTAACCATGATGTCATCTAGGAGAGACCCTATGTCACCCTTTTCAAGCATGTGAGTGACATGGCACCCCTAAGGGTAAGCATTGGCATCAAAAAGGGATGCGCTAGCCCTCCTAAGTCATCTCAATGATAACCATCCTCATTTGTGCTTTGGAAGAAGGCACCATCTACCAAAATAGGGTCAAGGCCAGCGAGGAGGCATCTTCAGTCCATTTGGGCATATCATCAAATAGTCCAACATCCAAGCTTTTAAGTTTAGTGTTTTAGCATTTGGAGGCTCATTAACGGGTGCAGCATCACGTGAAATCAACTCAAGGCTCGATGCTCATCTTTGGAGGGCCAAGGTTGGGGCCACAAAGTTAGGTTTGCTTTAAGAAAGGGGCAAAGAACCTATTGGAAGGTTTTGAAGAAGAATGAAGCTATCCCTTAAGGAATCTCTACTACATATGTGATACCAACTAAACAAACCTCTCAAGATCAAGCGAGATAAATTTATTTAGGGACAATAAACCATTAAAGTATCATCATGAAAACCTTGGAGTCCCCCAAAAGCAAAAAAAAAATAAAAAAATTCGTTGTTTTTTTAATTCACTGCCCGCTGTCATCCAACCCAGCCGAGTGGGCTCGAACTCCGCTGAGTCGACTCGGCCAATGAACCGGTTCGGCAGGCCGAGTTATTACCGAGCCGGACGAGTTGTTAGACAACTCAGCCGGCTCGATAATAACCCGGCCTGTCGAACCGGTTCACTGGCCGAGTCGACCTGGTGAGGCCTTGATTCAGACCAACTCGGCCGAATCGGTTCTGAGCCGGCCGAATCGGTTCCGAGCCGGCCGAATCTTAAAACAATGTTTCATGCCAAGCCCTAGGGGCTTGCTTCAACCCATAGAGGGCTTTCTTCAACCTACATGCATGTGTCTCACGATCTTGAACCTCGAACACCTCGGGTTGTTCCACATATACTTCCTCCTTAAGCAATCGATGCAAAGCAGCAGTTTTGACATCCATCTATTATAGTTTCCATCCTTGCGAGGCAGCAAGGGCTACAATCAGACATATGGTGGTGTATTGGGCAACCGGTGCAAATATCTCATAGTAGTCTACTCCTTCCTTTTGAGAGAAGCCTCGAGCTACAAATCTAGCTTTGAATTTCTCAACACTCCCATCAACTCCATGTTTGATCTTGTCGAGCCATTTCAAAGTGACCGCTGACTTGTCCTTGGGTCTAGGAACCACATCCCAAACCTCATTCTTCATTATCGACTCATACTCCTCATTCATCGCATCCTTCCAAACTTGTTGTTTTATGGCATCTTTGAATGTACAAAGCTCAGATTATGCAATGTTATTCATGGCAGCTAAGTACCCTTCGTACCTATTTAGCTTCTTGCTTTCACGAAATGTCCCCCTCCGTGCAATATGTTTCTTAGCATCTTCAAGAGTATCTTTCAGCCACAAAGGTCTTTTTCTTGAAGTAGAGGGCCCACTAGGAGGTGGATCAATGGGATCCATCGAGCCTTCAACATCGGGCATCGGTTCATCAGATGGAGGTTCATCCTACTTTTCTGCATCAACATCATCATTGTCCTTCCTCGGGATAGGAAGTTCTCAGACTTTCCTAAGAGCAGAATCTTCATCGAAAGTGACATCATGACTTAATTCCACTTCCTTTTGACCAGGCACATAGATTTTATATGCCTTCGAAGTTTCATTGTAGCCCACAGATGTTCCTTTCTTCCCAAAATGCATCTAGTTTGTTTCTTTCCTCTTTTGGCACATGAAAATATACAGGACAACCAAAAATTCTAAAATGAGAAACATCAGGTTTCTTATTGGTGAAAAATTCATCGGGTGCCTTGAAGTGCAAAGTTTGATGTGGGCATTTGTTTTGAACATACACAACGTGTTGGCAACTTCTGCCCATAAGAACATCGGTAGACCTTGGTCACGAAGCATGGCACGGGTGGCTTCTATGATAGTAAAATTCTTTCCTTCAGCAACACCATTTTGTTCGAGAGTATATATAGTAGTGGTCTCCCTCTTAATGCTAGCTTCTCTACAATAGTCATTGAACTCATTTGTCTCATATTCGATCCCATTATCGGTCCTATATATTTTGATCTTCTTCCCTATTTAATTCTCGACCAAGGCTTTGAAAGAGCAGAACCATTTCAATACTTCATCCTTCTTCTTTAAGAAATAGATCCATGTTTTGCGAGAGAAGTCATCCACAAAAATAGCATAGTACAAAAATCCACCCAAAGATGTCATGCGCAACATACCTGATAGATCAAAATGGACCAATTGAAAAATATCGGTGGTTTGAGTCTCACTTGAGGGGAATGGTTCGCTTGTATGTTTTCCAGCTTCACATCCTTGACAAACACCTTCATAATTTAAGTTGAATTCAGGCATACTTGTGACCATCTTCCTTACATGAGGTAAGCCTTTGAAATGAAGGTGAGCAAATCTCCAGTGCCACAATCAGGATTGAAGAGAAGTGTCACAAATCATTGCTCCCAACAGACTTCCTCCAACCTGATAGAGACCTTTAACCCTGAATCCAAGAGTGAATGCATCTCTTGGGTTTCTTTGCTAAACACGAACCTTCTCATCAATGAATGTTACCTTAAAACCCTTGTCTTCCATCGCAGAAATAGAGACCAAGTTCCTTTACAGATCAAGTACATATAGCACTTCTTGTAAATGAATAGTTTGACCTTGATTTAAGTGAAGAGTAACAGTCCCAATTCCTTTCACGAGATAAGTGGCATTATCCCCACGTATAGTCTCCATATTTGTCTTCTCTTCAATCAAGTCACAGAGAGCTTCTTTGTACCCAGTGAAGTGCCTTGAGGCACCACTATCAATCAACCAATGATCCAATGTATCTAGAGGAGAGGCAGTGGTGAGGGCAAAAATAAGATAAAATTTCTTTTCCTTTACAACATTAACTTCTTCACACCTCGAGTTTCTCCACTTCTTGAGTTGTTCCTTTGATTGTCATTGCCCTTGAAGTTGTTGTTATTGTTGTCATCATCTCTTGGAGCATCCTTCTTGTGAGTACACTCTCTAGCAAAGTGGCCAAACCTATTATAATTGAAGCATCCTCCTTTTCTTCATCCTTTGAATCCCGACTTGAACCTTTGACCTTGATTTCTTGAACCAGCATTGTTCTTCCTCTTAGAATGATCGAAGAAGGCAGTAGGATTCTTCCCATTTAAGGGCTTGTCTCTTTCCATCATCCTTATTTCTTCTTGAGAGCATCTGGCCAATAATTCATCAAATCTCGGAATCCTGTCATTGTTGAGGATGGTAGTGTTGAACACATCCCATTCTCTTGTAAGACCTCCAAGAGCAATAAGAGTGAGCTCCCTGTCACCAATGATCTCGGTAATCCTCATGAAGTAGGATTGGATGGATTCTCCTCTATCCATCTTGATGTCTTTCAACTTGTTCTTAAGAAAGAGAACTTGATTTGCATTATTTACTTTGAACATCCCAATCAACTTGTCATACATCTCCTTAGATGTTTCCAAATCAAAAATATAGGCAACCAAAGGTTTGTGAATAGAATCCACAATAATTTTCTTAGCTTTAACCTCACCTTTCTTGTACTTTGTTTGTTCAATTGTAGATGCATTTGAAGGAGGCTCTGTTATTCTTCCTTTGACATAGTCCATAACATCATTTTCTTCTAATGTCAAATCTAGAGTCATCTTCCATGCATGATAGACGGATTTGTCCTTAAGCTTGTCCTCAGATTTGAAGAAAGATGTAGTCATCATTGGGACTAACTCCAAGTCCTTGTCCAATAGCTTCCCTTAGTGATTTCTTTGCTTCACTCTTGCTTGGGCTTTGTCTTCACTTGAGCTCTCATACCATGTTAATTTTAGATAACAATGGTATGTTCTATGCTTTAGCACAATTTACTTCAATGTTCCTTTAGCAGCCCATTGACAATTTCCAATTATATCCAATAGCAATCACATTATTTTAAACACATTGACAATAAATGCAGACAGAACATAAAAACGAGTGCAAAAGACAAGCCAAGACAAGAGCACACAAGATGTGGCGGATGTCAGGGACAAAACCCAATGTGGGGAAACCCTTTGATCAAATCTTCTCATTATTATTCAATAGTTCAACAGAGAGTACAAATATCAAATTAACTTGCCCAAAATAGCCCTGTCAAATCAGCAGTGCACTGCAACCCTAACTAGAAAGTCAATGATGGTCATAGAAGCTCCAAAATGTCCTCCAAGCAGCTCGGTCAACAACAAATAAATTCGACCTTCCAAGAGGATCAAAGTCTGCCCAAAACAAATCAGTCAAACTAGTCAAAGGAGAGAGAAAACCCTGCTGTAAATTCTGTAGTAAAATAAGAAGTCAACTCAGTCAACCTGTCCCAAACTCCTCAAAAACTGTGCCAATAAATGCGGCGTTCAGAAATCGGATTTCTACCCACAAGAACAAAGTCAACGCTAGTCAAAAACACCCAAGTCAACACTGGTCAACATTGCTCTGTTTTCATGAAATTCGGCCAGCAAACAAACCTAGAAATTTGTCCTCCTTTCACACATGCGAGGTAGAGAAGGCTTCCTCCAAGTTGTACGAAACAATCATGAGAGGAGAGAGAGAAATATGTGATGAGATGAGTGATGTCCAAATGAGAGAGAGGTCACTCCTAGTTATACACTTCATTGAGGGTGAGGAGACACATCCATTGGGCTTATGAGCCAACATTTGACTGAGGCCGACCTTGACAATTTGTGCATGAGAAAGAATAAATTCAAAATTCCATTTCTACTTGTCAGAATGAGATGATATTTATATCAAAATTGGACCTTTCGAAAAGAGGAATCGAATGCAATAATCATCTCCATCATATGAGTTATCCTAAGGTGGAATTTGGCCCTAGTTGTCAATTTTAACAATTTCCCAGTGCGAAGTATTCAGCAAGGGAATATTTCGAGCCAGTAGAGCATCAATGAGAGGGTTCAGCAAAAATTAGAGAGAGATTTCCAAAGAAGATTTTCCACAAATTTTCAAAGTCTGAGGGAAGGTTGATTTCTTTTGCAGGATGGTCCTACCAATGGGTGTGAATTCTCCAGTGTGCAGATCTGGGCAGCAGATCGTATTTCCAGTTGCCAGGGATCAAATCTGAAGGATAGAGCAAGTTGCCTAGTGCAAGTGCAGGATTACCAAAGCAATGCAGGATCAACAGAATCTCAATTTCCAGCTAGTGCGTATTTCCCGCAGCAGCGTTTTTTGTGTGCATTTACCGGAGGAGGACGATTTTGATTTTGTAAGGGAAATAGAGGGTTTTCAGGTCGATCTGCCACTTAGAGTGGTGGAGAAAATTTTCTAGAGCTTTGTCAGTGTTTTGCCAAGCATATCTATGTACTCTCTAATTTGTTGAAGATAATAAAATATAAACCCTCATCTCCTACACTGGTTTTCCCTTCAAGGATTTTCAACGGATGTTAGTCCAAATATTCGTGTCATAGTATGTGCATGCATCATTTCTCATTCCCTGATTTATTTTCCACACCATTTATTTTAATTGTGAAGATTGCAATAGTGAGCTATTCATTATTTCTTGTTAATTGAGTTGAGAGGCTTATTCTACAACCCAGTGTGATGAAGATGTGTAAGTTTGTATGTTCGTCATAAAATAAAAATAAAATATTCTCTAAATAATATAGTAAGGTTGGCTATAATAAAAAACAAAAATAAGTATGGTATGCGTGTTTAGTAAGTTTTCCATATGCAATAATATAATTTCATAACAACTTTAAAAGGAGGTAAAGTAATTAGAAGTAAAAAAGGGTGTGAGTAAGATTTTTAAACCTTATACTTTTCAAATATATTTCAACACGGCTATTTGAAGATCTATGTTAACTAATACTGATTATACAAAAAAACTTATTAATAACAAAAAACTCATTTTAATATGCACAGTGTATTCGATATAGCATTCAAAAATACAGTGTAAACAATGAGAAATTACACATTGTATATATATGTGTAAGTATGTCGTGCTTGTTGATCACTAGAGTGGTGCTTGATGATTATATGAAAGACTCCATGCCTAAGGATGATCCAGAGGACACTTGTACCATCAGATATCATCAGTCAACAGAGTTTTTTAACTCTACTTCTATTTTTTCATCAAATTTTTTGTACCCAGATTCCACACATTGCAGGGAATTCTAATAAGTGATACTAGTAATGATGAGTTTTGAGTCTGTAACAGGCCTAGTATGTTAGGACTTGATTAGCAAACGAGTACACCTTGGAGTTTTTTTTTTATCTGGCTCATTATCCCTTCTTTTTCATAGGCGGATAATTTTCTAGGTTTTTTCACTCACTTTTTACTCCAAAGTCGGGGTGACAGTTTTTTGGTTGAGCCCCTAACACATCTTAGTGTCTAGAGTCGATTTATATTACCATACATCACACAAAAAAATTTGTAGAATTTGGTTAGGTCTAAGTAGTCATTTTTAAATTTTTGAGATTTCCTGCAGGTTAAAAATAGCAAATAAAATTGTATTTAAATCGTAATAAGTGTAGCCTTGAAAAGTTGTATGGGGTATGAGTAATAAAAATTACACCTCTCACCCTCAACTTTCTACTATGCCACACTTTGAGGGGTTAATAATGTGTTTTGAACCCTCAAAATCCACATTTCCTAAGTTTAGTGGAAATTATGGCATTTAATTAGGTTAGAATTAAATAAAATAGAAATAAATAAATTATTCCATGTGACATAATGACGTGGAAATGACTTGAAAATTATCCTAAGTCAAATAATTGAGTCAACGGATATGTGGAAGATGACTTAGCACAATGCATCATAAATACACCATTATTTCGCAAAATCAAATTTCCCATAGATAACGCAGCAATTGCACATGTGGAAAATCAAATTTATTAGAGGAACTCATGTACTGAAGGAATATTCTACGAAATATTTAGATGAAGGTTTTCGTGGGGCCTTCTCTCACTATTAGCTCAAGTTGCTTCTACACTTAGCACTTCACATGGAGGATTACGAGTTTCACTTGAGGAAATCACACAGTTCCTAGGGATCTGCACAGAGTATCTTTGGGATCATCATCTGAAGTGGCAACACTTGGTTCGAGTTTGATTTGCCTTGACTGGAGTTATCTCATTGCTTTGGTTCACTCATGGATATGTTTACTATGCCATATAAGAGAATTTGATTTTCCTTGGGTGCCAATGAGAAATTAGATTTGCCTTGGTGTCTCTATCATCTCCACTTGGAACTCGACTTGCTCTTTCTTGGGATTTGCTCCAAGTTCAGTCTCACATGCATTCTACCTTGGGATTTGCTCCCAACTCTATATAATGAAGCTATGTGCTCTCATATTGTATCATGTTATGAGCTATTGGGCTTGAAGAAACTCTGTCATTTTGTACTTACATACTTTCTTAATATAATCAAGACTATGGGGCTATCTGGCTGGTGTTCTCTTGGCATTATGAGGTGATGTCCTCTCATGCTATTACTATTGTGTTTAATGTATTTTGCATATTGAATTAATATTAGTTTATACTTGCCATCTTGCTTGGATTGATGTGTGCAAACTATCTTGCACATATCATTGATTTAAAATAGTATTTTAAGGATAAGCTTGCCAATTCATTTTAAGAGGAATGTTTGATTTATCTTATTCATTATATTGTTCTAATCTTGTGCAAACTAATACGTGTTCAAGTGTATAGGAAATATCTTTTGTATTGTGTGCAGGAATCCATCTGAAAGTGGGAGCAATCTCAATTAGATCAACTCATTCCTAGAGTCACAACGATCCAAGACTCGGTCATTTTTTCGCTCTAATTCTTCCATCCAACGAAGAGCAAAAGCGAGTTTTCTTACTCTATATATACTTGATCATTTGTTTAAATTTAAAATACTTCTTTGATTCTAGCTCTTTCAAAGTTATATCTATTATTTAAGAGTCATTTCCAAAGCTAGGCAAGTATGGGGGTTCACTCTCATTACATAAGCTAGTGTTTTGTATATTAAATTGCAGTATAGTTTTGGTTTCTTTTTCCTAATTTCACACTGACAATTGATTTTGTGTTTTGCAGCTCATAGGATTGAACATTGGGTAGCAAGGAGCTTGAGGAGAAGCTTTGGGAAACTACTCACTCGTGTGTATGCATAACCCCCTCACGCTATCCAAAGACTGATTTCTAAGGAGGCCGTAAGAACTTGGGACAGAGTTGCAAACTCATCCAAGTCGT
The DNA here is from genome assembly GCA_000404065.3 of Pinus taeda. Lineage (NCBI taxonomy): Eukaryota > Viridiplantae > Streptophyta > Pinopsida > Pinales > Pinaceae > Pinus > Pinus taeda. The sequence goes on from APFE031609391.1 coordinate 19,030, forward strand.
GGGCCTTTTGAGCCCTGCGAATCTCTTTTGGAGAGTTTTTTTTCATCTTCAAGTTTGTTGTTGTTATATTTTTTTGGAGAGAGTCTAGCTTTGTTAGATTCTTATTTTTGTAAAGATCTCTCTCATATTGTGGGCATCCCCCTTCCTCATTTAGAGAAAGGATTCTTATGGATGGCTTAATTTTGCTTCTAGTTTTTTCTTAGGTTTCTAGTATTTAATTTCATTTTGTGGATACTCAAAATCAACACATTTCACTCCACATGCAATTTTTACTAATCTTGCATTTCAATTCTCACATGCATAAGCTTCCAAATTGTAAACTTGGGCAAATCTTATCTTATGTGTAAACACTTCATATTTTGGAAAGTTTTAATTGTTTTGTAATTTCTTCAAGTGTATGCTTCACTACTTGGTCAATTTATGTTATATGTCATGGAAACTATTGAAGCACTATCATTATATGAAACAATTATAACTTAAAGCAATCTATTCCATTTTACTTCCTTATTTTCCATTTAATGGTGCAAACACATATAAGCTCATTTACATTCTAGTCTCTCAAGTTTTGCAACTATCTTATTTCTCCTTGAAGCATTTGCATGTAGCATTATTTTAAATTGAAGAATTAACACAATTTGCACTTCATCTAGGCATTTTAATATAGGAAGGCCACAAGCCTCATTAAAATTTTACTTCCAACATAAATTGGTTGAAGTAGACATCTAAGGGAACCTCTACTCTATTGACTCCTCACTGAGAGATCCATATCTTTGGGCGAGGGTGAGGTCTGAGGATTGAAGAGTTAAATTGCAATCTTGTTGTAGAGGTAATTAATAAAATTAACCAAAAGCACTTTCCATTACATTTACTTACTTGTCTCTTGATGGTTTGAGTTTTCATATGCAGTGTGCAAATCCAAGCCCCGCTACTTTTTACTTTACTATGCAAAATAACGGTTGTGTGCAGCTTGTCATAAATGCCACAACCCATGATAATTAAACTGTTTAATCTTGACTAGTTCATGTTTTAAACTTTATGTTTATAAATAGAGAATAAGGATCTAGCCAAATTGTTTAATCTTGGCACATCAGTAGGTAGGTAGAGAAATAAAATGTGCTCATAAGCTTAATCTGAGCCATTGGAAGATATAAGGTTAGAATTACACAGTTTTCTTTTCAAAAGAAAAAGGAAAGAAAGAATCTACTAGCCTAAATGCACCCAATAAAGTGAAGAAAAAATGTTAGGGTAGGTACAAGAAAGGTTGCAGAAGTACAGGGTTGTTAAAGCAAAAGCACATTTATCATACTTAATCCTATGTTTCAGTGTGCAGGAGCAGTTATCGAAGTGAAAGGAAGTTCACAAGCTAATTTAAATAACTTCCTCTCATTTCATTTCACCCCCCACTACATACTAATTTCCCCATTATCTCATCACTTATGAATATACCATTTTCCCTCCATTTTGACCCTTACCCCTTGGTTTCAAACATTTACCTAGCAAATTACCCTCCAAAGGTCATTTCCCAACTCAAAACCCCTCTTCCCTAGTGTGAAACCCATTCCCCTTTGAAAAAATCATTTTCCCCTTATTAATTTCTTTATTTTATTTGAAAAACCCATAAAACACCCCTTGTCCTAAGTTTTGTTTCCCCACCCGTATTATTTAATTAACTCCGCCATTCACATTTTTCCCAAGATAAACCTGTTTAACCCACCACCCTCAGTGCAGTTAACAAACCTTGCCACATTTAAACCCTGGTCCCACTTTATTAAACCCACTTATATTTAACCCTGTCATATTCATTAATTAATTACAGTTAAGTGTAATTAATCCCCTAGGCCCCACAAATCTCCGCCCTTATTCCCTCCGTGCATTTCCACAGCGCGACAGCCATTAGATCTTGTACCCCCAGACCTGACGGCGCGCATCTATATTGCGTTGATTCTCTTTCCTAGCTTTACAAGCCCAAAAACACACGAGATTCGTGGTTTTGCTCAGGCCCCTTTCGGTTATGCGGAAGCTCTAAGTGAACTCGCATGCTCTCAAAAAAATACTGCCCCACTGCCAAAAGCGGTGCGACGGCCCCTAAAACCGCCTCCTCGGGTAAAATGAAACCACCCACTATTCATTTATATAAATTTCACGCCAAATGTGACCATTACCTGTTAAAAGGCTGAAGACACTCATTTTCACTCTTTTCGCTCATTCAAACTCTGAAAGTTTCCTAAGCCTTCCTGTGCCACCATGAGCCTCTGCAACTGAATTTGACCACCGATTACCTTCCGAACACATTGCGGACACCATCCACAGACATATCAGTTCAATAAAGCCATTCATTGCCTTCCCCGTAGACCTATGCTTTATTAATAATTGTTGTATTTTGAAGGTAATTAGAAGGCCAGGAGATTGGACAAACAAGTTTTAATTCTAGTTCCAAAACCTGTTTACTCCAAGATTCGCAAGGAAATGTATTCAAAAGGCTTTATTCAGAAGGAAAAGACAATTATCACAGAGCAGAAGGAAACAATTTACATAGTAAATGTTAAAACAGAGATGAAATCATTTTCACCAGCACAGCAAAAGATTCTTACAAACTACTCTCCAAGCAACATTTTGTATTTTACATGTGTCTTTTAGTAAAAATCATTTTTACTAAAAACACAGAAGCATGAAAGAGTGAGTAAGATTTACAGTAAAAGGTAAAAATGAAAGCAGGTGAGAGAGCATACAGTTAAAAGACTAAACAGAGGAGGTAAATGAAAGTGTATCAGATGAAAGGTCATAAGTAAAATCTGACATCCAGCGTGAAGACCAAATAGCCAAGCAACTTAAAGGGCAAAAAATCAAAGATTAAAAGCCAGCAGAACCTAAATAACAGGGACAGAAAACAGCAGTTCAATAGTTGTCTCTATCTTCTTGCATGAAGTTATTTATTTTTCCTAGATTATTCTCAATGCAATTGGGATATTTTGTAAATTCTTTTTGTATAAATACTTCATAGTTTGAAGTATTGCAGGTGGATTGCCATACATTTGTAGAGTTATTTTGATCTTAAACCTAAGGGTTATCGTACCAATTTTCAAGTCAACAAACTGGAGCAAAGTAATAAAAAGATTGCACTACAGGATTCATGAGATGAGCTATTACAGAGAAGTATCTTCTTTGTCTGATTTTGTTACTTTCTTATGTGTTTCATAAACTTAAGTGTTATTTGAAATTTGAATGAATGAACTGAAAATTTAACTCAGAATTTCTTTAAGTACACTCTGTTTTGCACAGTTAATCATTTATATTTTTCCTCTAATATCCGGATTTGAGAACCCTTAATTGCTCTCCCATCCCGATTGACCTCTTTCATTTCTCTTCATAATCCGGCCTAGGGAACCCTTAATTTCTCCCTGGATCTGATTGGAAACCATTTCACCATCAAGCCTTTGAGATCTATAGTAACTCCTCTATCTTGCCCTATAAACATTTTTTTAAAACTTGATCCAGTCTTGTTTGTCTAGCATTTTGACCCCATAGCCCAATGGTAAAGGCAACCCTCTTTTCATCTAAGTAAACGATCACACCACCCAAATTCAAATTAAAAACCCAAGCATAATCATAACTAGCCTAAAATCAAATAACTAAACAAAGTTAAATAAAAAAGAGATAGCCCTCTTTGAGATTAGGAACGCTAGATCCTAATCTTCGAAGTAGGTTTGTGGTTACCTCGGTGATTTCTTTCCTTAGCCTTGAGAAATTTCTGAATGATAACATTATTAGCAACCATACTGGGGACTTTGATCTTCAGCCTAATAAAACTTTAAGGAAACCTTAAATTTCATCTTGAGCCCCTTAAGGTCATTTTCACAAGTTGTTTTTGAAAAAATTCATTAAAAAATAGTTTAAAAAGTTAAAATTCTGGCTCCCAAGAAGACTCACTTGATGACCTAGACAGAATTTTAAGAAAACCTAAAAAGGCAAAAACTTAAGTAGGTAGTAGCCAATTAGTTAAAGCAAATTCACTCCCTGAAGAATTATCAACTTTAGAGGAAATTCCTTTTGATTTGTCATTTGACCTCTCATTATTTAGAACTATATTTGAGAATGCCATTCATGAAACTGTGTTAGACCCTGATTTTATTCAACTTATTGAAACAAAAAGGGTGCCTATCCATCCAGATTTAGTTAAATTTGTATTGGACACTTTTGACAAGTTAGAAGCTTTAACCTCCACATTGATAACCCATATAGATGATGCTTACCTTCAACAATCTGTTGAACTAGCTGCCCTTACTGCTGCTGCATCTGCAATTTCTGCACAATCTTCAATCACCGTAAATACACCTTCATTTACCACTACCTCACCAATAGTATCCACCACAGTCCATTCCCCTAAACCAGTTATTCATCAGCCAAACACCTCATCCTCATCTAGTTCATCTCCATCCATTTCAAGCCCTTCCTCAAGTACCAGCTCCTTACCCCCTAGCTAAGCCAGAATCCAAGCCATGGTAGACTGATATGCACCCCTGGTTTTACCAGCACAAATCCATGCCATGCCCCAAGATTATCAAAACAAAATCTTCCTGTTTGATACTACTGGTCAGTACACTACCAACCAACATCATGAACAAAATGGTTGACTATTTTGAGTTGCATGAGATAGATGAATCAAATGTCCAAATGAGGTAGTTTGCTCAAACATTAACTAGGTATGTTAAGAAATAGTTCAAAGCTTTACCTACCCACCATATTGCAAACTTAGCTGCTTTTCATAGATTATTCATTGATAGATGGGAGAGAAAGAAAAACCCTCTGCAAATACTTTCTGAATATGATAACATTAGAAGAGCTCCTAATGAGTCAATTCAAGATTATTGTATTAGGTTCAATAACATCTACAATGCAATCCCTGCTAATATTAAGCCTCCACCCAACCTAGCATTAATCAAATTCCCTGATGGTTTTGACACTGACATGTCATACCAATTAAGGGAAAGAAACCTAAAACATTGCAACAAATGCAAAGTAATGTTGTTAGTGTAGATGCCAACCTATTAGCGAAGAAAGCCAGAATGATAAATGAAAAGGGAGTTGTAATTCAAGAAGAAACTTACACTTTTGATGGAAAAATAGATAGTTTAGCGAAGAGTGTAGAGAGAATAATGGACATATTAGAAAACATGGAAAGAAAAACTCAATGGGAGAAGCAATAACCACCCCCAATAAGAAACCCCAACTTCAAGAAGAATCCTAATGTTGGAAAGAATGCTATACCAAATCAGTAGATTAGGCCTCCCTTCCAAGAAAACTATGTTGAGGGTCACTGAGCCATGAAAAAGAGGATGACACCCAAATAAACTTATTAGGACTCAAGAATGAAGATGTTATTTTTCTTACTAAAGAAGAACAGGAGTTGTACATGCTGCAACAATTGCAATTAGCATTTGGTGAGTCCTTCGACTTTAAACAGGGTTATGAATTAGCTATATATGAGGTTCACAAATAGTATCGCTTAAAAAGTAAAAAGAACAATGAAGCTCCCACAAAAAGATCAATCCAGACCCAAACTAAAAAGATAACAGAAGCTCCTATTACTAAGATTTTACAAATCCTCCTTAGGGAAACACCGAAGACTTTTACCCCAAAAATTGTAGATATAACCTCTACTGAAAATCAAACTGAAACAATTATTGAAATCAATCCAAATAAGAGAAATCAAAGCAAAACAACTGAAACACAAACTAAATTGCCTAGTACTGAAAGACAAGATAAAAACACACAAACTGCATTTGTCAAGGAAGATCTCATTCAAACAAACAAAGCTCAACTTCCTTTCAAACTCAAGAATGAAATAGAAAAATTAAAGATATCAGTCCCTTCGACCGAACTAGTAAAGAATGAACCCTATAGATCACAGATAATTGAAACTTCAAATATAAGAGAGGGAGAAGATGCTGTCAATTTGAATGATGATCAACCTGAAATATAGTTTGGCCCTGAGGTGAATGGTACTCATCACCAAGGGGGAATCCCTCCTTTCTACATTAGCCTGAAGATTCATGACAAAATATTACATAATGCTATGTTAGACTCAGGGGCATCCCATAACTTGATGCCAAAAGCAATCATGAAGAGACTAAACTTAGACATCACAAGACCATATAAAGACTTGTTTTCTTTTGACTCTAGCGAAGTTAAATGCCTTGGTTTGATCAAGGATTTGTGTAACTCTAGTCCAGTGCCCAGCAAAGAGTATTGTGATGGACATAGTAATTGCCGACATCCCACCCAAATACGGAATGCTATTATCTCACTCATGGGGAGCAAAATTGCAAGGATCCTTGTAATTAGATATGTCATATGCCACCATATCTGTTTTTGGCCAACAAAGGAAACTGTATAGAGAGACCTTGATGAAATACATGGTGAGTAGTGCAGAAAAACCACAAAACTTTCCTATATACTCCATGCATTCTGATATGGATTCTTTTACCTTGTACAATTCAGACCATGACAAAAAGGAAATCACAGCTGAAGAACTGAAATAGAAAACTGCTAATAGTGAAAACATTTTTCATGAGTACCTGTGGCATTTGGATTTTGATGGATCTGTGAATAGGTTAGGGGCTGGTGCAAGAGGGTGGATCCACAATATGGAGAATAATCGTTCTGAGGGACATGCATTCTTATTAAACTTCAAGTGTACAAACAACATGGCAGAGTATGAAGCTTTGATCTTAGGATTACAAATAGTTAGAAAACTTGGAGCCAAGAGAGTTTCTATACTTGGAGACTCAAAATTGACTATTAAAAAAATTAATGGTGAATACTCTGTAAACAATCCCAGGTTGAGTCAATATATAGAGACAGTCTTAGATTTGATCAAAGACCTTCTGGAAACAAACTTTGCTACCATTCCTAGAAAGCAGAATATGTAGGCCCACAGTCTGGCTACTTTTGCTAGTATCTGCAAATTGCCCTTTCAGCCCAACCATTAGTACACTGCAGAAGTGAGACATAGGCCGGTCATACTAGACAATTGAAGTATTGGCAAATTTTCTCACAGGATTCCCAAATTTATGACTTCATGAATGTTGAAGGTGAGTTTTAGAATTGTAAAATAGATACAAACTGTACAGTAGACAATGACATAGATACTGACACAGATGTAAATATTTAAGATATAGGTAAACCTACTAATTTCATTAAATTAGAAGTAGATAACTTAGAAAATGTAGAAATAGAGGACATAATGAATGATGATCCTGAAATTCTTAATCTTAAAAATAATTTTTTGCCTAAGGGATTAGTCCCCTTAGAAGATTTGTTTAATTCCAACGATGTAGCTAGTAAGCCAAAAATGGAGCCTTTGAGAGAAAATATAGAAGAATGTAACATAGAAACAGAAGAAAAACCTAAACTCATTAAATTACCAAAAGCCTTACCTCCAGATGAAAAGGTTAAATACATAAATTTGTTTAAAGAGTTTCAAGATGTATTTGCATCGAGTTATGAAGACTTGAAGTCTTATGACACCAGCATAATTCAGCTCAAGATACCTATCAAAGAGGATCATAAGCCTTTTAAACAGAAACTTAGGAGAATTAATCCAGTTCTTATGCCATCTATTGAGAAAGAAGTTAAAAGAATGTATGATGCCCAAATTATAGCTCCCATTAGATACTCAGATTGGGTTTCAAACTTAGTCACTACTAGGAAGAAAACTGGAGAAATCAAACTTTGTGTTGATTTCATAAATTTAAACAAGGTCTCATTAAAAGACAACTATCCTCTACCAAAAATGGACCATATCCTTCAAAAGGTAGTAGGCTCATCCAGAATTTCACTGCTTGATTGATTTTCTGGATATAACCAGATCTTAGTTCAACTAAAGGACCAAGCCAAAACTGCATTTACTACTCCTTGGGGTACCTTCAAGTATTTGAAGATTCCTTTTGGATTAATGAACGCAGAAGCAACATTTCAAAGAGTTATGGATATAGCTTTTGCCAAGGAGATCCATGACTTCCTAGTGGTATACCAAGATGAGATCATAGTCTTTTCTAAATCTGACAATGAACACCTAGATCACCTGAGAAGAGTTTTCACTAAATGTAGGAAATTTGGTATTTCCTTAAATCCCAAAAAGACACTCTTTGGTTTAGAAGAAGGAAAACTGCTAGGACATATAATATCCAAAGATGGAATTAGAATAGATCGCGCTAGAATAGAGACAATTTTGACCATCACCCATCCTAGAAGCATCAAAGCACTGCAGTCATTCATAGGCAAAATTAATTTTCTTAGGAGATTCATTTCAAATTTAGCAAAATTGATTAGAGAACTAAATAACATGTTAAGAAAAGATTCAGCACTTAAATGAACAGTGGATGCAAAACAGTGCTTTGAAGCCATCAAGGAAGCCCTAACCAAAACTCCAGTCCTTATAAGTCTTGAATTTTCAGAAAGATTTTATAATTCTTTCTTTTGCTTCAGAACACACCATTGCAGCAGACTTGCTGCAAAAGAATGACCAAGGATATGAACAACCAATTGCATTTTTCAATAAATCCTTAAGAGATGCCACACTCAAATACAACATTATGGAAAAACAAGCATTAGCTTTAATAAAGGCTATCAAAGATTTCAGAATCTATATTTTTTATTCTCACATTATTGCTTATGTTCCAAATTCAGTAGTTAAGGAAATTTTGACACAAAATGGACCTGAAGGGAAAAAGAGGCAAATGGATTGCCACTATATTGGAATATGACATAGAAATAAAGCCTACTAAACTTATCAAAGGCCAAGGTTTAGCCAAACTCATGGTTGAATCGAACTGTCAGGCCCTAGATATTAATTTCATTGGTGCCCTTCATGATCAGGAAGAGATGGCAACTCCACAGATCAGTAAACCTTTTACAGATTCACCCTGGTATGCAGATATCATATTTGTATTACTAAACTTACAATCTCATCCTAGTTTAACAAGAACTAAAGCTAGATTTTTGAAAATGAAGTCATTAAAATATTGTATCATAGATAATGTTGTGTTTTGGAAAGACAAAGGTGGTATTCTTTTGAATTGTTTACTTAAAGATGAAGTTAATAAAATTATGAAAGAATTTCATGCAGGAGATTGTGGAGGACACTTGTATTGGAAGACTACTGCTAATAAAATTCTAAGGGCTGGTTTTTACTGGCCCACCCTGTTTGCAGATGTTAAGAAACATGTGACCTCCTATCATAAGTGCCAAATATTTAAGGGAAAAAGAAAGCTTTTACCTTTACCTCACAAACCCATCTCCACAGAAATGCCATTTCAACAATGGGGGTTAGACTTCATTGGAGAAAACACCCAGCCTCCTCAGCCCAGCATAAGTGGATTTTGACAGTCACTGATTATTTTACCAAATGAATAGAAGCCATCCCTTCTAGACAAGCCACAGACACTATCATTATCTCATTCCTTGAAAATAATATCTTGTCAAGATTTGGATGTCCCCAAAAGCTCATTACTGATAATGCAACTGCTTTTACGTCCAATAAAATAATAGACTTCTGTAACAAATACCACATCACCCTTGGCCACTCCACTGCCTATTACCCTCAAGGTAATGGACTTGCAGAATCCTTTAACAAAACCCTGGTCAATATCATTAAGAAATTACAAGAAGACAACAAAAAGACATGGAGCAAAAAGTTGGTCAATGCCTTATGGGCAGACAGACTAACTACCAAAAAGTCCATTGGCACATCGCCCTATCAGTTAGTATATGGGATGGATGTTGTTTTTCCATCCTCTTTAGGAGTGTCAGTGATGAGGATCATCCAGGAGTTGCAGGTAGAACCAAATGATATCAAGAGAAGGATAAATCAGACCATACATTTGCAGCGGACCAGAGAAGAAGTATATGTAAAATCACAAGTAATCCAGGACAAAATCAAAAAGATATTTGATAAAAAAACCAAAGCTGATGATTTTTACATAGTTGATAAAGTTCTTAAGTGGGATTCAAAAAGCGAAGAAAAGAGCAAACATGGAAAATTTGACTTCTTATGGCAAGGCCCTTATGTCATTTATAGTTACAGAGGTAACAATTCTTTTTTCTTGAGAGAGATAGATGGATCAGATCTACCAGGAGGACCTATCAATGGTAGAATACTGAAGCATTATTTTTCCACAGATTAACAATAGTTCACTTTACTTTACTCATTGTACATAACATTTGCAGAGTTTAAATTGGAAAGGATGGTGATCTTTTGAAGTTGAAGCCCAGAGAGAAGGCCCTTAGCTTTGAAGGTTTCACCATCATAAGTATGAATAAGGCAGAAATCACAGAAGAACAGTTCATAGGGTAACTGCAGTCACAATTCAAAGGCTACTAATCTTAAAGTTCTTGACATTTCACCACGAAATGCCATCCGCATGTGGAGCCACTGTTAGGGTCCTATAATAATAGGATTCATAATTTTGAATTGGCTATGGTTAGTCTTGTAATATTGTACATACTTTTTCTTTCTACAAAATGTTTTCCATATTAAAAAATTAAAAAATGGGAAGAGGGTATGTCCTAAAAGAAATATCAAACAACAAAAAGAATAAGAAAAGTGAAAAAATATGAACCCCAAACAAAAACAAATCATGAAAGTGTGCAAGTCCAAGAGCCACTACTTTTTACTTTACTATGCAAAATAATGGTTGTGTGCAGCTTGTCATAAATACCAAAACCCATGATAGTCAAACTATTTAATCTTGACTAGTTCATGTTTTAAATTTCATGTTTATAGATAGAGAATAAAGATCTAGCCAAACTGTTTAATCTTAGCAGATTAGTAGTTAGGTAGAGAAATAAAATGTGCTCATAAGTTTAATCTGAGCCATTGAAAGATATAAAGTTAGAATTACATAGTTTGTTTTTCAAAAGAAAACATAAAGAAAGGGTCTGCTAGCCTAAATGCACTCAATAAAGTGAAGAAAAAATGTTAGGGTAAGTAAAGGGTAGGTACAAGAAAGGTTGCAGAAGTACAAGGTTGTTAAAACAAAAGCACATTTATCATGATTAATCCTATGTTTCAGTGTGCAGGAGCAGTTATCAAAGTGAAAGGATGTTCACAAGCTAATTTAAATAACTTCCCCTCATTTCATTTCACTCCCCACTACATACTTACTAATTTCCTCATTATCCCATCATTTCTTATGAATATACCATTTTCCCTCCATTTTGACCTTTACCCCTTGGTTTCACACATTTCTCTAGCAAATTACTCTCCAAAAGTCATTTCCCAATCTAAAACCCCTCTTCCCTAATGTGAAACCCATTCCCCTTTGAAAAAATCATTTTCCCTTTATTAATTTCCCTATTTTATCTGAAAAACCCATAAAACCCCCTTGTCCTAAGTTTTTCTTCCCCCACCATATTATTTAATTAACTCCGCCATTCACATTTTTCCTGACATAGACCTATTTAACCCACCAACCTCGGTGTAGTTAGCAAATCCCGCCACATTTTAACCCTAGTCCCACTTTATTAAACCCACTTATATTTAACCTCGCCTTATTCATTAATTAATTATAGTTAAGTGTAATTAATCCCCCCGGGCCCCGCAAATCTCCACCCTTATTCACTCCATGCATTTCCACCGCATGACAGTCGTTACATCTTGCACCCCCAGATCTAATAGCGCACATCCATATCGCATTGATTCTCTTTCCTAGCTTTACCAGCCCAAGAGCACGCGATATTCGTGGTTTTGCTCAAGCCCCTTTCGGTTACATGGCAGCTCTAGGTGAACTCGCGTGCTCTCAAGGAAATACTGCCTGACTGCCATAAGCGATGCGATGGCCCCTTAAACCGCCTCCCCGTATAAAATGAAACCACCCACTATTCATTTATATAAATTCCATGCCAAATGTGACTGTTACCCGTTAAAAGGCCGAAGACGCTCATTTTCACTCTTTTCACTCATTCAAATTGTGAAAGTTGCCTAAGCCTTCCTGTGCCACCCTGAGCCTCAGCAACCGAATTTGACCACCGATTACTTTCTGAACACGCTCTGGACTCCGTCCACAAACATCTCAGTTCAATAAAGCCATTCATTGCCTTCCCCGCAGACCTAGCTTTATTAATAATTGTTGTATTTTGCAGATAATTAGAAGGCCAGCAGATTGGACAAACAAGTTTTGATACTAGTTCCAAAACCTCTTTACTCCAAGACTCGTAAGGAAATGTATTCAAAAGGCTTTATTTAGAAAAAAAAAAGACAAATATCACAGAGCAGAAGAAAACAATTTACACAGTAAATGTTCAAACAGAGATGAAATCATTTTCATCAGCACAGCGAAATATTCTTACAAACTACTCTCCAAGCAACATTTTATATTCTACATGTGTCTTTTAGTAAAAAACATTTTTACTAAAAACACAGAAGCATGAGAGAGCGAGTAAGATTTACAGTAAAAGGTAAAAATGAAAGCAGGTGAGAGAGCATACAGTTAAAAGACTAAACAAAGGAGGCAGATGAAAGTGTTATCAGATGAAAGGTCATCAGTAAAATATGACATCCAACGTGAAGACCAAATAGCCAAGCACCTTAAAGGGCAAAAGATCAAAGATTAAAAGCCAGCAAAACCTAAATAACAGGGACAACAAACAGCAGTTCAATAGTTGTCTTTATCTTCTTGCATGAAGTTATTTATTTTTCCTAGATTAGTTCTCAATGCAGTTTGGGATATGTTGTAAATTCTTTTTGTATAAATACTTCATAGTTCGAAGTATTAAGGGTGGATTGCTATACATTTGTAGAGCTATTTTGATCTTAAACCTAAGGGTTATTGTACCAATTTTCAAGTCAACAGATTGGAGCAAGTAATAAAAAGATTGCACTACAGGATTCATGAGGTGAGCTATTGCAGCGAAGTATCTTCTTTGCTGATTTTCTAACTTTCTTATGTGTTTCATAAACTTAAGTGTTATCTGAATTTGAATGAATTAACTGGAAATTTAACTCAAAATTTGTTTAAGTACACTCTGTTTTGCACAGTTAATCATTTATATGTTTTCCTCTGATATCCAGATTTGAAAACCCTTAATTGCTCTCCCATCTCGATTGACCTCTTTCATTCCTCTTCATAATCCGGCCTAGGGAACCCTTAATTGCTCTCTAGATCCGATTGGAAACCATTTCACCATCAAGCATTTAACGTCTGTAGTAACTCCTCTATCTTGCCCTGTAGACACTGTTTTTAGAACTTGATGTAGTCCTGTTTGTCTGGCATTTTGACCTCATAGCCCAAAGGTAAAGGCCACCCTCTTTTCATCTAAGTGATCCCACCACCCAAATTCAAATCAAAAACCCAAACACAATCATAACTAGCCTAAAATCAAATAACTAAACAAAGTTAAATCAAAAAGAGAGAGCACTCTCTAAGATTAGGAAGGCTAGATCCTAATCTCCAAAGTAAGTTTTTGGTTACCTCAGTGATTTCTTTCCTTAACCTTGAAAAATATCTGAGTGATAACGGAGCAAATTCCTTATAAGGCACTGGTTTTATGGTTTTTTTCATGTTAATGATTGGCATTGTTATTTCAAATTGGTCACATCATATTTGCCCATAAATCCTTAAAAGTAATGCATTTTCACTATAATACTCTTCTAGAAACTCAAATCTTTTAACTTAACTTTTCATTAGGAACCACCCCCCTTAGCTCACCTAGGAGATAGCTAAAACAAAGAGAGTCGAGATTAGTGTGACAGCCCCTTCTCTGAGTTCCCTGCCACCAACCACACCTTGTGGGGTTGAAGGCTTTTCTCACTAACTTGTAAGTAGGTGTAGCTGGCAAGTGATAACAATGCTCAATAAAAAAACAAAAATAAATATTCTATGCAAGTTTATTAAGTTTTCCATATGCGATAATATAACCTCATGTCAACTTTAAAAAAAGGAAAAATAATTAGAAGTAAAAAAATGTGTGAGTAAGATGTTTAAGGCTTATACTTTTCAAAAATATTTCAACACGGTATTTAAATAAAATATTTGAAGCTCTTTGTTAACTAATATTGATTATATATAGGCATGACAAGAGTTGCTGCTCTGGATCGCGCGCGCCCTGGCTCTGCATGCCTAGGGTTCCTGCAGCTGCGCCCCCAGCTCTGCGCCTGGCAGCTCCGCTGCTAGGCCCGTGACCCTTGACTGCCTGGGCCTCTGCTTTTCTTCCCCTCCTGCCTGGGCCTCCTGCTCAGCTCCAACTCCGGGGCTCCTCTCCGGCAACCCCCTTCCTCTTTGTTCCCTCTGCGATCTGGCTCTCTAATGGCAGGATCAGATCCCCCGCCTTCGGATACTGAAGACTATGCGAAATAGTTTGCTTCTCTTATCCCTAAGAATGCAACAGGCAAAATCCGTCCTTCTGCTTCCAAGTTCATCAAGAAACTAGATGAAATCCCAGAAGTTTCCCTTCCTCCTTCCCTCCCGAGGAGGGCTGCAATCTCTCTAGCAGAAGGAGGTCTGGTCGGTCAGTTCACGGGACTCTGGCCCTCTCCCAAATCAGTCCAAAGATGGGTAGAACGCAACTAGAATTCGATAGTGCAAGGGAAAATCGCAATCAGATTTTGTGGAAGGGGCTTCTACACCTTCTTATTTGAATCAAAGGAGGATAGGAATCTTATTTTCAGAAATGGCCCCTATTTTATGGACTCTCGGGGTCTATACCTGAATAGATGGACTCCTGACTTCGATCCGGAGATGGACGTTCCAAACGCAGTCCCGGTTTGGGTCCGCCTGCCTCATCTGCCTCTTCACTACTGGGGAGACGAATCAGTCAAGGCTATTGGGAACGTTGTTGGCAAATTCATAGACAGATCGGAACCAAAGGAGAACATGCATGCTTGTGCGAGGATATGTGTCGAAGTAGATCTGGGGAAAGGACTGCCGGAAGCCATCAAGATCAAAGTAGATTAGTGGACACACATACAGCAAGTGGACTACGAGCAGCTACCCTTCAAGTGCAAGGTATGTCATGAGTATGGGCACTTCGCAAATAGATGTAGTAAATCAAAAACAAATGAATCTGAAGGAAATATTGAAATCTCTGAAGGCGCATGGGAACAAGTTAAAAAGAAAAAATCCAATCCCCCTCCCGGCCCAAGCTCTAAGGCTCCCCTAGAAAACTCCTCCATTCCTTCTCATCCATCTAGCTCAACCCCTCCTTTCCCCGCTTCATCCAACCCCTTTGAATCTCTGTCAGCAGAGGATCCCATATCTCCTCCCCCCTCTCCCAGAGGCAATGCTCTTGTAATCTCCTCCCCTCTCTCCCTCCGCCAGCCCTCCCCTACCCCAACTGTGGACCGAATTCTAACCAGAAACAAAACAAAAGAAAATAACCTCTCCTCTGATCCCCCTAGAAAAGTTGGCAGGAAGTCAAATAAAGAAATCAGGGATGAAAACGCAGCGAAAGAAATGGCCACTGGAACTCAACAACCAATGGACACCTTCCTAGACAAGTCAAAAGGAAGCGGGGAAAAGATGAAAGAGAAGAGCGGGATCCACACCAAACACGGTAAATAATGATCTTGGTCTCCTGGAATTGTAGGGGGATGGGCTCCTCCCTAAAAGCAAATGCAGTCCGGGATCTTCTTAAGTTTGAGCAGCCAGATCTTCTCCTCCTCCAGGAGACCAAAATCTCTGACCAAGAATTTTAAAATCACACAAAAAGAAGCAAAAATTACTCAGGCACAGCAATAAGCGCAGTTGGCGCATCAGGAGGTATAGGAACCATATGGAACAAAAATAAATGGGAACTCATAAATCAAAACTCACACAGCTGGTGGGTAAGAACTGACATTCAGAACAAAGCTTCAAAAGAGGACTACACTGTATACAACATCTATGCACCAAATCATTATAGGGACAAAGCCTTATGCTGAGACACAATAACCACAGATCTCCTTTCAGTTCAAGGAAGGAACATATTCCTTGGAGGAGACTTAAATCTAATAAGGAATGTTGATGAAAAACTAGGAGGAAATTTCTATGCAGATCCATCAAGAGACTCCCTAGAAACTATAATCCAAACTCACAATCTTGTGGACATCCCTCCTCAAAATGGGAGGTTCACCTGGAGCAACAAGAGAATTGGCAACAGCAAAAGCAAAATTATTCAAGGCTACACCTCAGACCACAAACCTGTGGTCTTGACTCTCGATAAGGGAAGGAACTTGGGGCCACTTCCTTTCAAATACAACAAAGCTTGGGATAGCAAAGAAGAATTTCGAAATCTGATACGGGAGCAGTGGGCGAAGGAAGTCATTGGTTCGCCCCACTACATATGGGAAACCAAGCTTAAATCTCTCAGATCAGCTGTCAAACAGTGGGCAAGAAACTAAGCAGCAGAGGAAAACAAAAAAAGAACAGACCTCCATAAACAACTAGAGCAATGGAACCAGGAAAAAGAAAATGAAATGTATAAAGAACTATACAAGCAAAATAGGATGGAAGAAGAGGAACAAAGACAAAAATCTCGGTGTCTTTGGCTCAAGGCTGGAGACAAAAATACATCATTTTTTCATAACAGTCTAAAGCTTCGACGCGCAGGGAATCAAATAGAGAGAATCATGGTGGAAGGGAAAGAGATAAGGGACCAAGAAGAAATCAAGGAGGCAGCCTACAGACACTTCAAATCCCTTTTATCCGCAGACCCTTAGTCTCAGGACAATGCGAAGTTTCTAAGCCCAATCGAAAACAAAATCTCAGACTTGCAAAACAGAGAGTTGGATTAAGAGGTCACAGAAGAGGAAATTAAGTTGTCAGTGTTTAGCATGCAGCAAGACAAGGCTCCAGGCCCTGATGGGTTCACAGTGGCCTTCTATAGAAACCACTGGGAAACTATTAAGAAAGACTTCATAAGGATGGTGAAAAACGTCTTCTTAAAATGCAAAATGGGAAACAACATCAAATCCTCTCATCTAGCCCTTATTCCCAAGGATCTCAACCCCCTCTCCTTCAACCGTTTCCGTCCAATCTCCCTGTGTAATGTCTCTTACAAAATCATTACTAAAATCCTAGCCAATAGGCTCAAAAATCTGCTCCCCTTCCTCATCTCAGAGAACCAAGGGGGTTTTGTACCAAGCAGACAAATCACGGACAATGTCATCCTTATCCAAGAGGCAATCCACAGCAGCATAAGCAGGAGGGAAAGGGGAATGATCATCAAATTAGACATGGCAAATGCCTTCGACAAGGTCAACCACCACTTCCTGAAGGAATTCCTCAGGAAATTTGGGATATCCAATAATTTCATCAGCATTATCATGGAGTGCATCACTCACCCCTGGACAGCTCCTCTGATTAATGGCAGACCAAGCAACTATTTCAGAAGCACTAGGGGTCTGAGACAAGGTTGCCCCTCTCTCCCTTCTTATACATCATCATGGTTGAAACTCTGAGCATCCATTTGGAAAAACTCCGAAAGCAAAAAGAAATCACAGAAATCAGTATAGAAAGAGGAACCAAGGGAATAAATCATTCGCTTTTCGCAGATGACACACTCCTAATTGGAGGAGCCTCCAGCTTGATGGAAAAAAGATTCAGGAAAACGCTAGACTCCTTCTTATCAGCTTCTGGAGGAAAACTCAACAACAAAAAATGCAAGATTTACACTTAGAATGTTCCCCAGCAAATCATGCAAAGAATTTCTACGATTCTTGACATTCTAGCTCAAAGAAACTGGAGCTACTTTATGTACCTGGGACTGCCTCTAGCAAAAGAATCGGTTAAGTCAGAAATTTGGGTGAAGCACATAGAAAAATTGAGAGGAAAACTTCAGAGCTGGGGAATGACTTGGCTCAATCTGGCTGGAAGAACTACCCTCATCAAAGCCATCCTCTCTGCTCTCCCCATTTATCAATTCGCAATCACCCTAGCTCCTGCAAGCACGCATAAACACATGGAAATAATCATAAGAAGCTTCCTATGGTAGGGAGGAAGGCAAGACTCCAAAAAGTTCAGTCTTGTTAAATGAGACCAAGTCACCCTCCCGTTCGAAAAAGGAGGATTAGGAATAAAAATCCCAAGTCTCTCCAACATGGCGATGGGTTTCAAACTAATATGGAGAATCCTCAATGGGAAAGGCTCATGGTGGGCAGAGGTCCTCAAAAGGAAATACCTGAATGGCCCCAATTCCAACATCCTCTCAGAAACAATGGTGGATAGGCAGTGCACTCCAGTCTGGAAGCTCATTAAAAAAGCCCTCCCTCAATTCAGAAATCACATATCCAGAGCGTCGGGAAGTGGAAGAGAGATCAACATTTGGGCAAATAGAATCATGGGATCAGGACCAAGGAATTTAACTCAAAACCTCAGACCTCTTCAAATTTGGATGGAAGCAAAAAACTTGAATTCCTTATATGACATCTCCACTTGGGATCATAACATTTAGCAGGACTGGAAGCGCCTCTCCCCTCCATTCAATCTCAGGGACCTTTGGACTGAGCTCAAGATATCTCTCTCAGGTTCAGCTCCTATAAACAAAACGACAAAGGACAGATTTGTTTGGGACCCCAATGGAGGAAATTACACAGTCAAAGAAGGCTACAAGCTTATCCAGAACGCCATGGCCACCAATAATTGGGCTCTCCATAGAGTGGTCTGGAAATCAGAATGTCTTCCGAAGGTAAAGTTTTTTAATTAGATTCTCCTTAAAGGTAAAATCCTCACGGCTAAAAACCTCAGAAAAAGAGGCATTCTCGGTCCCTCAATTTGTTGTCTTTGTCGAGCCGAGGAAGAGAGCAGCGTTCACCTTTCCTTGAATGTCCCTCTGCCCAAAGCTGCTGGAAGCTCATCACCAGCCCCCTAAGTAGAGGAGAAACGCCCAATTAGATCGCCTCTCTTCAAAAAAATTGGGGAAACTGCTACCCTTACCCCAAGAAAAATAAGAATCTCATCATCAAATTGTGGAACAACATTC
>APFE031609391.1:37993-55980 GCA_000404065.3 Pinus taeda
AGCCCTCCCCTCCCCCAACTGTGGACCGAATTCTAACCAGAAACAAAACAAAAGAAAATAACCTCTCCTCTGATCCCCCTAGAAAAGCAAGCAGGAAGTCCAATAAAGAAATCAGGGATGAAAACGCAGTGAAAGAAATGGTCACTGGTACTCAGCAACCAATGGACACCTTCCTAGACAAGTCAAAAGGAAGTGGAGAAAAGATGAAAGAGAAGAGCGGGATCCACATCAAACACGGTAAATGATGATCTTGGTCTCCTGGAATTGTAGGGGGATGGGCTCCTCCCTAAAAGCAAATGCAGTCTGTGATCTTCTTAAATTCGAGCAGCCAGATCTTCTCCTCCTCCAGGAGACCAAAATCTCTGACCAAGAATTTCAAAATCACACAAAAAGAAGCAAAAATTGTTCAGGCACAGCAATAAGCGCAGCTGGCGCATCAGGAGGTATAGGAACCATATGGAACAAAAATAAATGGGAACTCATAAATCAAAACTCACACAGCTAGTGGGTAAGAACTGACATTCAGAACAAAGCTTCAAAAGGGGACTACACTGTATACAACATCTATGCACCAAATCATTATAGGGACAAAGCCTCATGCTGGGACACAATAACCACAGATCTCCTTTCAGTTCAAGGAAGGAACATATTCCTTGGAGGAGACTTAAATCTAATAAGGAATGCTGATGAAAAACTAGGAGGAAATTTCTATGCAGACCCATCAAGAGACTCCCTAGAAACTATAATCCAAACTCACAATCTTGTGGACATCCCTCCTCAAAATGGGAGGTTCACCTGGAGCAACAAGAGAATTGGCAACAGCAACATAAAAGAGATACTAGACAGAATCCTCGTTCAAGAAGGAATAGTCGCAAGCTTCCCCAACATCAAAAGCAAAATCATTCAAGGCTACACCTCAGACCACAAACCTGTGGTCTTAACTCTCGATAAGGGAAGGAACATGGGGCCACTCCCTTTCAAATACAACAAAGCTTGGGACAGCAAAGAAGATTTTCGAAATCTGATTCAGGAGCAGTGGGCGAAGGAAGTCATTGGTTCGCCCCACTACATATGGGAAACCAAGTTTAAATCATTCAGATCAGCTGTCAAACAGTGGGCAAGAAACTATGCAACAGAGGAAAACAAAAAAAGAACAGACCTCCATAAACAACTAGAGCAATGGAACCGGGAAAAAGAAAGCATCCAGTACACAAAGGAGGATCAATCCAAAGAAAATGAAATGTATAAAGAACTATAAAGGCAAAATAGGATGGAAGAAGAGGAACAAAGACAAAAATCTCGGTGTCTTTGGTTCAGGGCTAGAGACAAAAATACATCCTTTTTTCATAACAGTCTAAAGCTTCGACGCGCAGGGAATCAAATAGAGAGAATTATGGTGGAAGGGAAAGAGATAAGGGACCAAGAAGAAATTAAGGAGGCAGCCTACAGACACTTCAAATCCCTTTTATCCGCTGACCCCCAACCTCAGGACAATGCGGAGTTTCTAAGCCCAATCGAAAATAAAATCTCAGACTTGCAAAACAGAGAGCTGGATCATGAGGTCACGGAAGAGGAAATTAAGTTGTCAATGTTTAGCATGCAGCAAGACAAGGCTCTAGGCCCTGATGGGTTCATAGTGGCCTTCTATAGAAATCACTGGGAAACTATCAAGAAAGACTTCATAAGGATGGTGAAAAATGTCTTCTTAAAATGCAAAATGGGAAACAGCATCAAATCCTCTCATCTAGCCCTTATTCCCAAGGATCTCAACCCCCTCTCCTTCGACCGTTTCCGCCCAATCTCCCTGTGTAATGTCTCTTATAAAATCATTACTAAAATCCTAGCCAATAGGCTCAAAAATCTGCTCCCCTTCCTCATCTCAGAGAACCAAGGGGGCTTTGTCCCAAGCAGACAAATCACGGACAATGTCATCCTTATCCAAGAGGCAATCCACAGCAGCATAAGCTGGAGGGAAAGGGGAATGATCATCAAATTAGACATGGCAAATGCCTTCGACAGGGTCAACCACCACTTCTTGAAGGAAGTCCTCAGGAAATTTGGGATATCCAATAATTTCATCAGCATTATCATGGAGTGCATCACTCACCCCTGGACAACTCCTTTGATTAATGGCAGACCAAGCAACTATTTCAGAAGCACTAGGGGACTGAGACAAGGCTGCCCCCTCTCCCCCTTCTTATAAATCATCATGGCTGAAACTCTGAGCATCCATTTGGAAAAACTCCAAAAGCAAAAAGAAATCACAGGAATCAGTATAGAAAGAGGAACTAAGGGAATAAATCATTCGCTTTTCGCAGATGACACACTCCTAATTGGGGGAGCCTCCAGCTTGATGGCAAAAAGATTCAAGAAAACGCTAGACTCCTTCCTATCAGCTTCTGGAGGAAAACTCAACAACAAAAAATGCAAGATTTACACTTGGAATGTTCCCTGGAAAATCATGCAAAGAATTTCTACGATTCTTGACATTCCAGCTCAAAGGAACTGGAGCTACTTTATGTACCTGGGACTGCCTCTAGCAAAAGAATCGGTTAAGTCAGAAATCTGGGTGAAGCACATAGAAAAATTGAGAGGAAAGCTTCAGAGCTGGGGAATGAATTGGCTCAATCTGGCTGGAAGAACTACCCTCATCAAAGCCATCCTCTCTGCTCTCCCCATTTATCAATTCGCAGTCACCCTAGCGCCTGCAAGCACGCATAAACACATGGAAATAATCATCAGGAGCTTCTTATGGCAGGGAGGAAGGCAGGACTCCAAAAAGTTCAGTCTGGTTAGATGGGACCAAGTCACCCTCCCGTTTGAAAAAGGAGGATTAGGAATAAAAATCCCAAGTCTCTCCAACATGGCGATGGGTTTCAAACTAATATGGAGAATTCTCAATGGGAAAGGCTCATGGTGGGCAGAGGTCCTCAAAAGGAAATATCTGAATGGCCCAAATTCCAACATCCTCTCAGAAACAATCGTGGATAGGCAGTGCACTCCAGTTTGGAAGCTCATTAAAAAAGCCCTCACTCAATTCAGAAATCACATATCCAAAGCGCCGGGAAGTGGAAGAGAGATCAACATTTGGGCAGACAGAATCATGGGATCAGGACCAAGGAATTTAACTCAAAACCTCAGACCTCTTCAAATTTGGATGGACGCAAAAAACTTGAATTCCTTATATGACATCTCCACTTGGGACCATAACAGTTGGCAGGACTGGAAGCAGCTCTCCCCTCCAATCAATCTCAAGGACCTTTGGACTGAGCTCAAAATGTCTCTCTCAGGTTCAGCTCCTATTAACAAAATGACAGAGGACAGATTTGTTTGGGACCCCAACGGAGGGAATTACACAGTCAAAGAAGGCTACAAGCTTCTCCAGAACGCCACGGCCACCAATAATTGGGCTCTCCATAAAGTGGTCTGGAAATCAGAATGTCTTCCGAAGGTAAAGTTTTTCAATTGGACTCTCCTTAAAGGTAAAATCCTCACGGCTGAAAACCTCAGAAAAAGAGGCATTCTCGGTCCCTCAATTTGTTGTCTTTGCCGAGCCGAGGAAGAAAGCAGCCTTCACCTTTTCCTTGAATGCCCCTTTGCCCAAAGCTGCTGGAAGCTCATCACCAGCCCCCTAAGTATAGGAGAAACGCCCGATCGGATCGCCTCTCTTCAAAAAAATTGGGGAAACTGTTACCCTCACCCCAAGAAAAATAAGAATCTCATCATTAGATTGTGGAACAGCATTCCCTCTACTCTATGCTGGCAAATTTGGATCACTCGAAATAAATGCATCTTCAATAATCGGAAGCCCAGCATCTCCAGCACCTTGGCAAAAACAATAGCGCTCACCTCTGAGACTATAAGTGCCAAAGGAATGTCCCAACCAGATCAAGAAAGCTGGAACAAAAGGGAGACCGAATGGTTCAGCAAATTCAGTCTCAACCTGGACATAAGAAACTACACCACCCCCAATTTAGGCCAGAAAAGGAAGGAGTGGAAGCTCAGAGGCACCAAAGAGGAAGTCACTCAATGGATATTAAATCAAAAGAGGCCTACCCTCCAGTTCGACAGAGCATCCAAAAATAATCCGGGAAAAGCAGGTGCAGGAGGAGTTATAAAGGATCATCAGGGCAAAGTTATGGTGACTTATGAATGGGGCTTGGGCAACATGACCAACAACAAGGCTAAGGCTTACAGCCTCTTTCTGGGCACCTCAATCCTGAAGAGATTAAACATGCAAAATCCAATCATTCTGGGTGACTCAGCTATTATTATAGCAGCCATGGTTTCAGGGGGCGATTTTAAGCAAATCGCTCTCAACAATATCAAGAATCGGATCATGGACAACATCAGGGAAATAACAGGCGCCACATTCAAACATGTATTGAGAACTAACAATACTGAGGCGGATGGTCAAGCCAGCAAGGCAACCAGCAGGTTACTCGGCCAAGTCAGAGAGAATGAAACTACCTATGACAAACCGAATCCTTAGACTGTCATACCCCATCCCTTCTCCTCAGAATCTGGGACACTTCAGCAATCCCTCCTCCCGAAATGCGCTTATCCCCAAGCTACCTTATCACCTGACAAATCTCCATGACTGCACCTCAAAGATCCTCATCTCTCTGATCCACGCACAAGACTACATCTTCGTCACTTCACCCAGGTACGAGCCCGGGCTCCTCATGACTCTCGCCATCATTCCCAAGCCTCAAACAGGCGGTCTGTGCTCCAAAATCGCGCTTGCCTGCAATAAAATCTCCGTCAGGCCTCTCAGTCACCTCACTGACTGGAAGCTCCTCTGCCCGAAATCTCAGTCAGGCCCCTCTTCACCCTTTAAATTGAGCAACACCCCATCCTCTCTTCACAAGGCGACCAGTGCATCGAAGGTTAATGCTTCAGTCCTTATTTGGAGCAGTTCATCTTCAGAGACTGTTTCTATTCATCCAGGGAGTGGAGGTCATTCTCCCTTTGTGGTAATCTTGGGTGCTTGCATTCCCTGCTTCTTTTTTAGAACTAATCTATCGTTTGTTTCCTTGTTTCAGCGCTCTCTCCCTTCAATCTTTATCCTCCCTCAGGCTACCATCATCACTTCCGCCTTCTCTGTCCCTCTCCCGAGTAGGAATCTCGTTCTGCTCTCCCCCTCTCAGCGTCTTTCACTTCCCTCTGCCGCCTCTGCCCTTTGTTTCCATCTTCAGCAGCAGCTCGGCCCAGTTGATATTCTTCAAGTTTTTGAAATGACAGACCAGCAGGAAGCCCGCGAGCCAGCAGTTAATCCATTGGAGAAAGTCATCACTAACAGTAAATGCACCCTGTGCAAAGCCCACTGTTTTATGATCGCCAGTTTCATCAAACATTTCAATGAACTTAAGGAGGAATTTCAAGCAGATAGCAGGTCCAAAAGGAAGAAGCTGGAGAAGCAGAAAGCAGAGATTGAGGCACTTAGGGAGAGATGCAACCATATGGAGGAAGCGATATCCCACATCAAGACCTTAACTCAGAGTATGCAAGCAGAAGCCTCGACTAGGGCCAGCGCAAGAAAAGAAGCTCAGCCTGATGACTCAGTCAATCAACAGCAACCTTAGGTTATATGCATTGTAAATTTTGTCTGTTAGTAGGTTCTTTTATTCGGCAATATAGCCGTTATCTCTTTCAAACAGTCCACCGTGTTTTTAGCAACAAGGATCAAGGGTCTGCACACCCATTTTGGATCCTCTCCTTCTTGTTTTCCCCCTCATATGTAATAGGACATAGTCCTCGAAGTTTTTATAATATATAAGTAATTGATCTTGTTAAAACAAAAATATTGATTATATATAGAGAAACAGAGATTTTTTTTTCCAAATTTTACACTCTAGTAGGAGGTTTGCACCTAAAGAAATTTGATCGCTCTCGGCTCATATTAGATCTGTTGTTAAGATGGATCTATGTTGGTTAAATAACAAAAGACAAATAAACTACATCAATTAGAAAATTAGTTTCCAAATTATTGCAATTTTGAGTTTCCAGTCTTGAAGTCTACTTAGAAAGGCGCCTTGAACAACAAAGTCAAAGGCTAATTATGTAGTGATGAAGGATTCAATCATTATGAGAATCTGCTTGGAAAGAGATTAGGAAGGAGCTTAATCTTTGTGTGAAGGAGGCAAAGGACAGCCAGGTGTCAAGGGCAAATAAAAACTGAAAGGCATCGTTGTTAAGGGGCTACATCAACAAGTTGTTTATTTTGTTCTTGTTCTTTTGGGCAGATTGAAAGTCAAAAGGAGTTGACTTCAAGCCCTACTGTATACTATTGTATATTGGTCTTGTATTAGGGTGTAAAAGGACCATGATCCCTAGTATGGGAGCCCTATGTATTTCTTGTTGATAGACTAATAAGAAGTGTTTTGGGCAACACATATTTATCTCTATATTTTATTGATACTTTGTTGTATATTTCCAATGTGCAATGTTGTTCATGGTTGAGCACTTCTAGTGTGTTTGCGTGCTTGGTTAGCCATAGCCTAGACCTAGGGTGTAAGGAAAATTCAACATCATCCATTTCCTGATAAATACCATTACATGTTGCCAATGTTCAATGGCAATGATGTCACCACCATTAAGAGACATGCTCACAATTTTTATTGGGCAATGGGTCTTAGGCGTATTGATCATGACGATGTCATTATGATGCTTTTTTCCCTCTAACTTAGTGGAGATGCTAGAGATTGGTACTTTAGTTTCCCAAAAGGAAGTATCAATGATTGGGACAAGTTTCATGAGGTATTCAAGAAGAGGTGGGAAACTGAGCTAGATGGAGGTATGTGCCTTAATAGATTCTTGGTTGTAACAAAAACTAATAAAGAATCCATAAAGGAATTCACACAAAGGTTCGATAACCTCCTTAGGGAATCCCTAATAGATTTATGTTAATTTTTAGGGCTAGATTGTTCTCTGTTGTAGTTAATTGCATTTTTAAACTTTTTAGTGTTTTCACATTACATTCACCCCATAACATCGTATCATCATTAGCAATTATGTAGGGAGAGCAATAACATCATCAACAATGCAGCAAAATAGTAAGAAACAATAGAAGAAAACCATACACAATAGAGACACCAGGATTTTGGTCAGAGACCATGGATTTTGGAAAAACTCAAGGGGGAAAACCCATAAATCAATTCTTCTTCTATTAGATATTCATTAATGTTCAGATGAGATATTAAGTATAGTTAGAATGGGACATATGTCTTTCATCATCAATCACATTAGGCCATCTAGGGCCAACCATGGCAACAAACAAGAATAGGGAGGTATTAACTAGCCCTCTCTAATTGATCTCCATATCACTGTCACTAGTAGCATTTATCTTTGCCATGTCACTGTCATAGAGACAAGCCATACCTCGCTGCCATATATCACTATCTCATAGAGACACAACCATACATCAAGGATACACTACCATACATCAGAGTGTCACTGTCATACATCAAAGGATCACTGGCATATCAGGGATATAGATGAGGATGGTCTCACCTTTAGAGACTTGGGAGAGCTAGCAGCACCTAGAAAGCCCTCAACATTAGAGCAGAGATGGACATTTGGAGCAGTTGGAGACCCAGGAGACCACCTTTTTTGCCCCAAACTAGATTTTGGGGTCGACAGAGGGATGTTGACAGAGATATGAGGGCCAATCCTCAGAGGATGAATCTTAGAGGCACACCCTACTTGGCACTAAAAAGCCTCAATGCATGCCATGTTGAGCTCGTATCATGGATGACGTCAACATTTTAGTCCTCACGACTCAAACGTGTTGGCTTTCTCTTGAGTTTATCTCTAAGCTAGTTGGCTTGGCTTGTAAGATGATGTAACCCAAGCTTGTATTGTGATTATACTTGTTTCCTAGAGGCTTTTAGGCTAATTATGAACTATTCCTCCTCATATAAATAGATGAGAGAACTATAGCATTTATCACCATCATCACTTGTGAACTTGGCCTCTCTTCTTGAGAATTTCGAAATCTCTTCCTATTGGAGAGATGTGATCTATGGAGCAAATCTTGTATTGGAGCTATTGTCTTGTCTTTGAAGAAGTTATCTTGGATTAATGATTGGATTGTACATGCATATTATCTTGTAACTGCCTTTATTTGCAAAATTTATGATTTTATGTTTAATGTATGGAATAAATTGGTGATCTAGGTTAAATATTGTGCCCTAATTTTGTTGAATATCAATTTTATGGGAACTAGGTCATACTATTGCATGCATTACTTATTGTATGATATGTGAATGGAAATCCCCTTAGTGATCTCACACTAGCTCTCCCAAGTGAATTTCAATCCCTCACGAAGGTAATACTTAGGGTTTTGATGCTAGGGCATCCAAATATCCTTACTCCTTTCCAAGTTCTTGCTAACCTAAAGAATCCATAGACTCCAACACTAGGACTAAGCATTGGCCATACTTTGTTGGTCATAAAGTCAAACTTTATCGATAAATTTTACTCTCTCTCTCTCCCTCTCTCTCATTCATTTGGCCCTCTTGAGGCCAAGCAGCCACCTGGGGCCTAATGTGAATTGGCTACGAAGGGAAATTTTGGTTTGTGGAAAGACCAAATATCAAGGGTGGAGTGATTGCCTCAAAATCATTTCCCTTGATAGGCATTCATTCCAATCTTGTCCATAATTTCTCTTGCCCTAGTTGTTTTCTCTAGGGTAAAACCCTAGTTTGGTTTTAGCTTCAACTTGGGGCTTATTAAGGGTTTCATGTGTCATAACCTTGCTGAATTACATTGTGGGAAACCCTTTCTCTACACCTTGACCTTTGGCCATCCCAACCCTCCACGTATTAATCAAACCCCGTGTCTCGTGTTGCACAAATTTGACATTTCTAAGTAAAGTGAAATGCCTTCATTCATTGATGGGAGCCTTGTACTTAAGTTGTGTGTTTCTCTTAGAAGCCTCTTAGTCATAATACACCTTTATACCTATAATATCCCTTATAGGTGATCTTATATCGAGACTCCGATTGGTGAAAATCAATAAACAGCAAGGGGATTTGGCTGTGGTGAAAGTGTGCCATCACCTCATTGTTATCACTTACTTTAGTGATAGCCTTGTAGGGTACCCCTCTCCAAGGCCTGCTACATTTTGTAGCAACAAGCCCATACAATAGAATGTTGGAACTTGAAGCCAATCAGCCATATTTTATATTGCCACATAACTTCCACTCTACCATGGGTAATGTGTCTTCAAATGAAAACCACAATATAACCCACAATGCAACCCTCACTTGGAGCCAAAGAGCTATATTTTATATTGCCACATTATGTTCACCCTACTATAGGAAATGAGTCTTCAAAAGAGCCTACACAGTAGACTCTGTATGTTACCAAAAGCATCAATGTTCAATAATTCAATGATGCTTGTCAAAATCATTTTTGTCTGCATTAAAGTAGTTCATTAAGTGCCATGGAATTAGAAACCAAAAGTATATGCCTTACTTTTGTAAATATCAAAAGAAAATTCATTTGGTACATCATTTTAAATGAGTGAAAATAAAAACGTGAAGAACATAGAAAACAATAGGACTGAAAAGAACTAACTAACCTCATGCAAGAGGTTTGTACCCTCACTTGACATGTAGAAGATGCGCTTTATTCTTGCTGGCAATGCTGGTACGAAAGATACAACCTGCCCAAATGAATTTGACCCTATCATAGTAAGTGATATATTTCCCACGGATTTGTGAAAAAAGTGGAATAGTAATTAGCAATAAGAAGGCCAATAGATAAAATATCAAGAAATAATATGGGATTTGAAAACATTTATTTTCCTACTAGAATATAATTTAGAAAGACTATAATAATGGACATGTAAATAGAAAGAATGCCATACTATATTTCAAAAAGTATAGACCTATGATTTTAAGTTAAAAAGACAGAAATGTCCAGAGAAGAGAACAACTAGATAGGGAGCAGCACCATCAAAACAAGCAGCATACATCTCTCTTGCACAAAATTATCCTTCATACTAACTAGAAGCCAACAAAGGAGAAGTGTCACCATAAAAACCATAAAGACATGGACTGAACCATATAACATCAATCATCTAGAAGTTATAATCGTCATCAACCACATGTGCACAAGTTACAACATATAAAGTTTCAAAATTCAATATATATCATTTGTCATCATTAAAGTTGTACTTGTAATTGTCATGTCCCAATTTTTATTTCTCTTCATAGTACAGCCAGGTTGGATTTCCAGGGCAGGGGATAGCTAGGTCAGTGGAGCAAGTTTATGTCATCAGGGATTCCGATGGAGTTTTCAAGAGGTTTTATGGGATCTGATGGCATTCGCTCGGCATATTCCATCATCCGCACAGTTTTCCTTTTGTGCCGGTGCATTCCGAAAACTTTCAAAAAACAGAGTTATTATGGGGCCTAATTCAACTAATTACGCTTAAAGTGGCATTCTGGGAGGAATACTTGACAGAACACCTCAGTATAAAATCTCGTTGGAACCGGGATGAGAAGATATACATGATGGGATGGTTGGATGTGAGTTTCAGTGACTTGAGGAGACATGGTAGCTAATTTACCCTTTTCCCACATTAAAAAGAATATTCTAATTAAAATATAAAAGGGAAAAATGCTTCATGATTAAAATAATGATAAAATAGGGGGTTCTAGAGGGGTCCATCAGATCTAAGGAGGAGGAGACCATTAGAGGACATCTTGGATTTGTGTATTGTTTCTGTGGAGAGGTTTGGGAACTTGGATCTCTACTTCAGCAGTAGCCCCACGACGGAAACCCTCAGGTGATTCAGTGAGAGTGGGCGAGCACCCATCTTTTCCCTTGGTGGATCCATTCAGGGTTCACAAGTTGTAGTTTATTGTTTTTCAGTTTGTTTTGGAGGAAGATTGCGACATTATTGTAGATATATTTGAGACCATTTTATCTCAGCTATATGGGTTGTATGTGCATGTAAACCCTAATTCTTCTAATATAATAAAGCTGAGAATTTCCTGTTCATTGCATTAGGGGATTGCAGCACTCTACTCATTTTATTTTACATGGCAATCTTCTGTTTATGAATAGAATTTGTATCTGAAGAAATTTTGAGTTAGAATTTGAAGAAAAATTTTGCTTGTTCCAAATTTATTTCATTTGGGACATTACAGTGGTATCAGAGCCATGATTTTGGCCAACTATGGATTAAAATCAAGTTGCCGCATTACTAGAATATTGTTTGTTGCATGTGATCTACTGGAGTTTTGTGTTGAATCGTAGTTGTTTCTGAATTTGCTGGAATATCACAGTCGACAAAGAAGCATAGTCAACGTAGACTATGACTGCGCTAATTGATCAAGTGTTTGGCATGGATTTTGTTGGGGCCGTAAGCGTTAATCCTAGCCACATTATATTTGCAAGGCTAGGATTTTATGTCGTAAGAACCGCAAGAAAATTTTTGTGACAGCTCGTCAACTTGGAAGGACAGCGCATGGGTTGAACGAGATCGAGTTGCTCGATTAAAGGTTGTTCCTTCCAATGCCAAAATAATAGTTTCAACAAAAGTGCATTCTTTTTTTCTGAGCACCGAGAGCATTCCAAGAGTATTTATTTGGAGCGCCACGACATCATTGTGCATGAGGCCGCTCTGTTGTAATGTGGTTGCAGTATAATTTTATGAAAAGAGAAGACAAATTCTGAGAGCAAAGTGTATCAGTCGCAAACCATTTTTGCATGCCACCAATCAGAAAGAAAGAACGATTTGTTGTTCTGATTTGGCATATGCAAGTTTTAATAAAAATCGTAGCACAATGAGGGCCGACATATGCATATTTTGCGGAGCCGTGGGCTGAATTAATCAAGTCAAACAAAGGGTCGTAAATATCATGAGAAGCAACTTTGGCCAAATTATAGAGGGGCCCATTGAGGCCGATTATTTTTTCAGGTGTCCGTGTGCTTGCAAAGGCGTGGAATTAATTTCACAAGGGAGGTGAAGTTTTCCTTTGCTACAGGCAGGCTCGGTTGTGAGGACCGACTACTAGTAGTTCTCTTCAATGGGTGAGTGCGGTGTGGCACTCACGATTTTCCTAGTCACTCCAATTGTTTCAAATACCAAACGACCTTCCAGAATCACCTGTGCTGGAAGCTAAGACGAGTTCTTCACTGGGAGCCGAGTCAAGATCTTTAGGAACAAGACCAAGACTTTCAATTTTGGAGGCCAGGATGAACAGTAAGAGGTCGAACTCGTTCCAAGTGCCAAAAACGAGTTCAGCTAGTGAATAAATCGTCCACTCTAAATAAGAAGCCATAGGGTTATCTGTGCTATCTCAGTGTTATTTCCTCCCAAGAGGTCGTTAACATTGGTCACCTGGATCATGTGTTGTCTACTGGAGAGCGGGAGACTGTGGGAGAGATATTTTTGACTGTGTCGAGTTGGCACAAAAATGGATGAGGAAAGCCTTTGTCTATCAATTGTATCAGTGAGCTGATAAACAGTAACGATTGGGAAACTTTGCCTGGAAAATGCCCTGGAAGTAGCCAGAATGTTGACTTATCTTCTAGATTTCATATTATTGTGGCTGAGCAAACTCATCTTATTCCAGGACTAATATTCGACTGGGCTGCAGACTTAGCTTTTTAGCAGTGAATCAAAGAGTTGTAAAGAAACGAAGTCTAACACTAAGAGAATGAAATTGGGTGTGAAAGTCATTATTTATAGGCTGAGACCTCTTATCTTCTTGGGCAAACTAAGGGATAGATAGACCAACTCTGAAGCTAAGCATAACTTATTTTAAAAGAGTTTGATCAGCCTCTACTCTCAGCATAAATCTCTGGCATACTTCAGCCCTGGTACATTACAGGTGTTTTGGACGCATTTCTATCACTAAGAAAATGAAAGATTTCCTTCATCCCAGCTGTTGGACAAATTACCATGCTTGCTGGCCAAAGTCATGTGGCTTCTTGAACCAAGATTGACCTTCATTCTGAGTTGTCTCTTGAAACATTGAAGATTGAATTCACTTTTGTACAGGGGAGAAGCTACTGCATATTCCAGGTTCCCTATTTTATTCACTGTTACTATTGATTTTAATTATTCCAAGTGGTTAGGAAAATATTGAAAGTTGTTTCTGAAAGAAAAACAATACCATAATGGGTTCGGATGAGTTACAGTGAATTATTTCTATCATGCATAATGATATGTGATGATTCAGTTAATGGTTAAACTCTAAACTTAGGGTCTAGCATCTTATTTGTATCACCATACCTGAAAAATCAAATCAAATCAAACCATATACATCATACATGTGATAGCATGCAAATGAAGTTATTGATGAACTTTGTTGAGCGCGCAAACAGTCAACACATAAAACAATGGCCTCATTGGACTAAACCATGGAGGAACTCCTAAAGGAATTAAGAAGATTGAACATAAATTAGTTCCTTGAACCACCATGCATCATTGGACCAGAAACCCAAGCAAGTCAACAAACCTCTCTCAAATGAGATCCATGTCATTCTTACCCATGAGCAGCCAAGAGATTTGCAGGAGCCGAAGATTGGACACAACATCCTAGCACTTGGAACAAATTTGAAATACATGAGGGTCACATGGAAAGCTCTTTTCAAACTTGATGAACAGATGCCCTCCTTTCCAAAATGAGCCAGTTAGAAGGAAAGAGACTAATTTGGGCTCTAAAACCAGCGATGTTTGCTCTCATACAACACAAGTTCTTGGAGGAACCTTGTGAAGGGGTTAGACTTCCAGTTGCCTCTTGTCTCAGTAACATCATGAGACTAACTTCTCCTATAGCTCCCTACAATGATGATGTTATGAGGAGAGTTTTCAAATTGATGATAGAAACTTTCCGAGACTTGGACAACAGTGCAGGCTCTACCTTTCGGAAGAAGCTTGAGATTTTAGGAGTTATGGCCATGACTAAGACTTATGAAGTCATGTTTGATCTTCAGTGTAATGATCTATTTTGCAGATGTTCCAATGCTTCTTTGGCATTAGGAAACATCACTATGACACAGTCATAGCACACATGCAGTCCATCTTGTCATCATGTATGAGAGGTCGTGATGCCATTTGCCAGGAGATGCAGTCTCGATTGTTGTCCGTCTAGAGGAGAGAACAGTTGGTCTCGTCTATTGCTTATGAACTAGACGAGAGGTTGGTTGAGCAGAAAATTGGACTGTTTAGGAGACAGCTGACCAGGGAGGAGTTGCTCAGGTTTGGGGGATCCCCGGATCACGCAGCAAGAATGAGATGAGGAGGAAGGGACTTTGCTTTGTCTGCAAGGGACCATGGGGACCTGACCACTCATGCTTGAGTGACGCTGAGGAGATGACAGAGGTAGACCAGGAAGAGATTCCTTGTGACTTTCAGGGTGAGGATTCTTCTTTGGACGAGTCCATGGGTTCATACGATGATACCTCTGAGGAGCACAAGCAGTCATGTGGAGTTGATGACCGTAGCCTAGATGTGCATCCATGTGTGGTAGAGGAGTAGGCGAGCAGCTGATTGTTTCCATAACGAAAGGAGATCCAAGAGTAGATGAGCGACTGATGATTCAGCATAGAGAGCACATAGAGGAGCATGAGACAGACGACATACACAGTTTACAGGATGGGTTAGCATCGGAGAGTCAGCTAATGGCTCATGTTGAGCCCATGATGGAAAATTAGCAGACACCATTGGAGCCAGCCATTGGAGTGGAGTAGACAAATGTGCAGGCAGCCTCTAGGGAGGTAGTATTTGCAGACACTTGTCCTCAGGAGATGTTGGAGATTGACAGGGTAGTCTTGCAGGAGGTTAGTAGATGGTAGGAGCTACTAGAGATGGTGATGCATCCTTCTTTGGGTGAACCCACTAACGAGGTGTGGGTAGATGCACAAGCAGTTGGCAGAGCTGCAGGACTTTCAGGGAGCAACCCTCTCCAAGAGTACATAGTTAGGGCTTGCAGCACAGAGTGCCCACTTTTCCCATTAGAGGGAGAGAGGCAGGATTTCTCAGACATGTTTTGGTTGATCGGGTAGAGCATCGAGACTTAGGCATGGACCAACATAGAAGACGTATCCCTTGCACAGGTGTCCATACATTAGATTGGCGGAAGATCATGATTTGGTATCCTACTGATGGTGTGATATCCTTAGTCAAGGGCATAGTAGAGTGGGGACCCCCAGATATGTCAGAGACAGCATGCTCCAGTTGGCAGTGGGATACAGTTAGACGACTCTTTAGCATTCCTTCCTGACATC
Source organism: Pinus taeda (assembly GCA_000404065.3). Classification (NCBI taxonomy): domain Eukaryota; kingdom Viridiplantae; phylum Streptophyta; class Pinopsida; order Pinales; family Pinaceae; genus Pinus; species Pinus taeda. The sequence goes on from APFE031609391.1 coordinate 53,246, forward strand.
AGGAGCGCTGGATTAGCGATGGATTGAGTCAGGGGTTGCACTGGAGAAAGGTGATGAGTTGGTACACGATGGATGGAGCAGCATTCATGGGTGGAGTTATAGCACAATTGGAGCTTTGGAGCCTTGATATTTGTTCTTGGTGGCATTAGGATCCGAGAGGATTTGTTGATGCCATGTTCAGTCGGAAATTGGTATGGGATCTGGGCATTGAGGGGTCCGTTCATGGTGGGTTGACACACGAACAGAGCATCACCCAGTGGTGTATGGGATCCTGGCATTGGGTCACAATTGCATTGGGCCACCAAATTGGTCCCCAAATTTGGATTTCTTGAGGGCAAGCAATCTTAGGGCGGGAGGATTGTCATGTCTCCATTTTTATTTCTCTTCATAGTACAGCCAAGGTGGATTTCCAGGGCAGGGGATGCCTACGTCATGGAACAGGTTTACGTTATCAGGGATTCCAATGGAGTTGTGAGGAGAGTTTATGGGATTTGATGACATTCGCTTGGCATATTCCATCATCCGCAAAGTGTTCCTTTCGTGCTAGCGCATCCCAACAACTTTCTGGAAAATGGAGTTATTATTGGGCCTAACTCAACTAATTACACTGAAGGTGGCATTCCGAGAGGAATACTTCACACAACACCTCAGTGTAATAGCTCGTTGGAACCGGGACGAGAAGATCTACATGATGGGATGGTTGGATGTGAGTTTCAATGACCTAAGGAGAGGTGGCCAATTTACCCTTTTCTCGCATTAAAAAGAATATTTTAATTAAAATATAAGAGGGAAAGGTGCTCCATGATTAAAATAATAATAAAATAGGAAGTTCTAGAGGGGTGCATCAAATCCATAAAAGAGGACGAGGAGGCCATTAGAGGACATCTTGGATTTGTGTATTGTTTTTGTGGAGAGGTTTGAGAACTTGGTTCTCTACTTCAGCAGTAGCCCCAAGACGAAAACCCTCGGGTGATTCAGTGAGAGTGGGCGAGCACTTGATGTATTTGTATTTATCATTGTAAAGAATATTTACAAATGTTAGAGTCAAAATAAATTTTATTTTGAGTCAAAGTTCCATTGCGACTTTTTAAAGAGAAAAATATGAATTTTTGAAATGTAATTTTGGCTCCAAACGTTGTCAATTTGGCCGCACTCCAAGTCAAGATGGCCCTGGTTAAAGTCACACCCATTTGACCTAGACAGATCACTATATAAAGACAGTTCCTCCCCCTCCACTTGGGCATTCAATCTCACTCACATAAGACAGTTTCTGGGAAGCTAGCGAAGGACAAGTAGGATGAAAGAGGACGAAGAAGAAGGACAAAATCTCTCTCTTGCAACTTGCACATGTGGATTAGGCCCCTATACTACTAGTGTAACCCCTTATTGTTATTAGTACAACCCACTTATTATATTGATGTACCCATGTAGTGCCCATATTGTTACTATTGTGCCTCCATAGAACCCACTATTGTTATTAGTGTACCCTACATTATATTGTTATGTCGCTCTATTAGTTATGACCCTTAGACTCCTATATAAGAAAGGAGGTCTTTCATTGGTATCTCCAAGAATTGTCATTTATGTAATGTAAAGGAGGTTGCCCCTCGAAGAGGCTGAATTCTAAGGCGTTGATCTATCTTCTATCTTACTTGAGCTGGTTTAAAATAACACTTGGTATCAGAGCTTTGGATTCTAGGGTTTCGCTGCTCCAAACAGGTCATCGTGGCATTTTCGCTATAACTTTTTTTTCTGTGACGTTTCAGAAGTCGCAAAAAAAACCCATTTTAGAAGAAATCGCGCTGAACCTTGGGTCCGAATTTCAGAGCTTTTCACGCGATATTGACAGAGATATGATCTGAGGAAGTTGGTCTTTTGCAGACTCCTGAATTACAGTCCAAACAGGTGACCTGGGGAAAATCATCATAACTTTCTCTCTGGGGATCAGATTGAAATTTCGTAAGAAGGTGAAGAAAGAGGACGGACTTTAGTTTCTTGTATGTGTTTTTCAGATCCAAAGGTCGAAACAGTGACTCGTGGCACGTCGTACAAGTTCTCTCTACTGAACTAGTCTATAATCAAGTCACTGTGAGAGATTTCGCATAACTCTTCGTTGGAGAAACCAATTTGGGTCAGACTTGTGGAATTGGAAAGAGGACACAAAGGGCTACTACAAGTCACAACTTCAGAACTTAAAGATCCAAAGGTACAGAGTTACAGTCATTTCAAGATCGAGCTCCTAAAATCAAGAAAAAGCAAGATGAGGAAGTTTGATGGCAAGGATCCGGTAAATTGGATACTTCAGATGGAGCAATATTTTGATCTACATGGTGTTCCAGTGTTACAAAAGGTATGTATTGCATCTTCATATTTAGAACCAGATCAATTTTTATGGTATAAAGGGCTTTGTTCTCGTAAACGACTTGTTACGTGGTCAATTCTCACAGAGGAAATGATAGCACATTATGAGGATACAGAGAGCAACACCTTCTTTAGAGCAACACCACAACAATTGGGAAGAGTAAAAGGGCGTTGTGACATAGTGGAAAGTAAAATTATGGAAACAAGGAAATCTACCCCTCATAGCTATAAAGATGGAAGTGTTGTTTCTCATAGCCTTCCACAACCTACAAGGGTTACACCACAACAATTGGAAGAAAAAAAGAGAAAAAGGGCTTTGTTACAATTGTGATTGCAAATGCACTAAAGGTCATAAGTGTGCTGAGAAGAAATTA
>APFE031609391.1:56887-98078 GCA_000404065.3 Pinus taeda
CATATTGTTACTATTGTGCCCCATAGAAGCCCACTATTGTTATTATTGTGCCCTCACATTATTATTGTTATGTCAGCTTTGATTATGTTATGACCCCTTAGACTCCTATATATAGAAAGGAGGTCTTTTCATTTGTATCATCCAAGAATTGTTCATTTATGTAATGTAAAGGAGGTTGCCCCCTCGAAGAGGCTGAATTCTAAGGCGTTGATCTATCTTTTCTATCTTTTCTTGAGCTGGTTTCATAACAATCTCTCTCTCTATGGTTCACATTTTTTTAGGCATTATGTTGTAGGGGGCCAAAAAAATTTGTGTAACTGGCCAACTGTTGCAGGGCCGAAATTTATGGGGCAACTGGTCATTGTAAAAGGGTCGAACTTCTAGGTCAGACTGCCAAAACGAGTTGTTGGATTAGATTGGGTGACTTGACTTGGAGGGGATGACGAGGCTTGACCATAGGTCTAGGTTTGTCTCTCACTCAACAGGAAGAATTTCTCTATTGAAAAAGGTTGCTAGGTTTTTCCCCTTGGTGGGTTTTCCCAGTGTAAATCTCATCTTCTTTTGTGCATTGTGATCTCTACTATTCTACTATTCTTTATGGTTGAATTTTCTGAAGTATAATTGTTGAATGATATATTGGAATTAGTTAAAAAAATATATACATCAAAAGTAATTATCAGAATTTCAAAAATATTGTGCTAATCTCAATTGCACTAAAAAAATCAACACGGAATCAAAGCTTCGGTGAAGGAAGGAAGGAAAATTGAAGTCACCCTAACAAAACCCTAGAGAGTATTTTATTCAAGTCCTTCTTGTCAATTGGTTTCTATGGATTCTTCTATGAAATCTGAAAACAAGTTAGAGGGAGCATCAAACTTTAGAGCTTCAAAAGTTAGAATAGATATACTTCTTGCCAAAAACAAAGTTTTTGACATTGTGAAAGGGAAGACTATTGAACCAAAAGATGCAGCAGGTAAAGAAAAGTTCAAGGACGATGACATCACTACTATGAGTCTTATAGTGGGCTCCATTAGGGATCATCTGATTTCCTACATTGCAAAACTTGATACTTCAAAGAAGATGTATGATGCCCTAATGAATTTCTACATTATCAAGAATGTGGGCTAATCCATGAGCTTGAAGAATGAACTTTGAATTACAAGAATGACTAATGACAATATTGTGGCTTCATACTTCGTAAGGATTTCACAATTAAAATATCAAATTCAAGAAATTAGTGAATCCATTCTTGATCAAGAACTAGTAATCACATCACTCAATGGTCTTCCTAGATCAGAGGATGCTTTTGCAGCAGGTATAAGCAAATGGAATGAAGCTCCTACATTTGAACAGCTAAGGGCATCTTGTGCTTGGGAAGAATCAAGGTTGATGACTAGAGATCATCAAGATGAGAAAGTTCAAGCCCTTGTAGCTCGCTTCAAGAACAAGGGAAAGAAGAAGTTTGGACCTCAACACAAGAAGTTAGGAAAAGGATCTTCTTCCTCCCATAAGAAGAAGAAAGACTTATCAAAGATCTAATGTTACGGTTGTCAGGAATATGGACATTTCAAGAGAGATTGTCCTAATATGGCTAATAACAAGAAGAGAAAAGGGAAACAACATGCCTTTGCAACTAATGTTGAAGATGAAAAACCAAAGAAGACCAAAGGTGATAAGGATTTCTTTTACTTTTTTGCTTTAACAAGTTCCATTGTAGATGATGATGACATGTGGCTGGTAGATAGTGGAGCATCAAGACACATGACCAAAGAACGTGGAAATCTTTCTAGCATGACAGAAAATAAGTTGTCCTAAAGGGTTGAACTTGGAGACAATCATAGTTATGCAGTCAAAGGAGTTGGAAAGGCATCCATAGAGCTAGACTCTGGCAACAATGTACATCTCAACAATGTTCTTTATGTACCAGGTTTGAAAAGAATCTTTTCTTTGTTTCTTGCTTGGAAGATAAAGGAGATACAGTAGCTTTTGCGGATGGAAAAGTACTTGTTTGGTCTAAGGACACTGGTATAGATTATGTTAGGGTTATTGGTAATCGTGATGGAAGGTTGTATAGACTTGTGAGTCAACCAACTCAAGCACTAGTACATGATGAAATCAATCCAAGAGAACTATGGAATAGAAGGTATGGACATCTTCACTATAGAGCATTTCCTAAGTTGAGTCGAATAGTTTCAAGGGTTCCTGAACTACAAATAAAGAATGATAGTGTATGCACAGGTTATGCTCTTGGAAAGAACATTAAGAAACCATTTCCAAACAGAGAGAATAGATCAAAGGAAACTTTGGATTTAATTCATTCTGATATGTGTGGTCTCATGCCTGTGAAATCACTTGGTGGCTCATTATACTATGTGACATTTATTAATGACTTCTCCTGTAAGACATGGATATATCTCTTGAAGACTAAGGATGAAGTATTTGACAAGTTCCAGGAATTCAATGCCAAAGTGGAGAACTTGACAGGTAGAAAGATCAAAATATTGTGATCTGACAGTGGAGGAGAAGACACCTCAAAGGAGCTTGTTTCATTCTGCAAGCAAACTAGGTTTAAGAGGGAGCTAATTGTCCCTCATAATCCACAACATAATGGTGTAGCAGAACAAAAGAACAAGTCAACTGAAGAATCTGTCAAGGCCATGATGCATGATTTGGACTTGTTCTTCTTATGGGGGGAGGCATCACGGACAGTTGTGTACATTCAAAATAGAATTTCTCATAATGTTCTGGAAGGTATGACTCCTGAAGAAGCATTCTCTAAAAGGAATCCAGAGATTGGGCATATGAGAATCTTTGGTTGTCTTGTATATAATCATGTTCCTAAGGATAAGAGGAACAAACTTGAGCCTTCGGGAAACAAAGGCATATTTATTGGTTACAATGAATCATCAAAGGCCTACAGAATATACCTTCTAGAGAAACGATGGATTGAGGTTAGTAGGGATGTCACCTTCGATGAGAAACTAGCATATTCGAAGTCTAAGGAAGTCTCCATGGAATCCTTGGATGAAGTGAAGCAAGAGGCCTCAAGGAAGGATCATTCGATCTCTACAGAATGTACCAAAAGGCCTAAAGGGCCTCGAGATCCAGTGGAACTAATCATAGTTCCAGATATCAAGAAGACACCAGCATGGCTTAGATCTATATTGGAAGAGGCAGAAGGACATGCAGCTCTTGATGGCACATTTAGAGAAGTTAACAAACCCAAGAGGTTTTCTATTTGTGAAGCTCTCATGACAAACCTTATTGATGCAAAACCTTCCACATATAAAGAAGCAGCCAGCCAACAGGTGTGGAAGGAAGCAATGAATGAAGAGTATCGATCGATCATGAAGAATGATGTTTGGGAATTGTGCCAAGGCATGAAAGGAAGTCAATGGTGACTTCCAAGTGGACATACAAGATCAAGCATGTTGCAGATGGTAGTATTGACAAATACAAGGCGTGGTTCGTGGCTAGAGGGTTCTCCCAGAAAGAGGTAGAAGACTATGATGAGACCTTTGCTCCAGCGGTTAGGTATACCACTATTAGATCCATCATTTCTCTTGCTGCTTCATTGGGATGGAAATTGCACCAGATGGATATGAAAACTTCTTTTCTCAATGGTGTGATTAAGGAAGAGGTGTACATAGAGAAACCTCAATGCTTTGAGGCACATGGAAAGGAATCTCATGTTTGTAGGTTGACGAAGGCCTTGTATGGACTCAAGCAAGCTCCACGAGCTTCATATGCTCATATTGACAACTATTTGACGAGACTAGGATTTACCAAAAGCCATGCCAATCTAAACCTTTGGCTTAAGGTTGTGAAGAATGTACCTGTGATCTTATTATTATATGTTGATGACTTGTTTCTGACAGGTGCTAAGCCTCTTATCATTCAGTGCAAGAAATAGTTGGCTTCTGAGTTCGATATGAAGGATCTTGGGTTTGATGCATTGCACAATGTCCACTATGGGAATTCAATATATTTTGGCATCATAAAATTAGAGAAGGAAAACCTTTGCTGAGAACTCAGAAAAGAAGTGAATCAAAAAAATATTGATAGAATTTAATGGAACACACTGTTGCACAATAAGTCTGGTAACATATCAAAACATTGGAAGCCTTTCACCTTATTTATAGGTTCCACAGCTCTACTCGTTGGATGAGAAATTTCATTTTGACCTCTGATGACAGTTCCATTCTGAAAAATAAAGAAGTTGATATTCAGCAGCAAAATAGCCAAAAAAAGTCATTTAAAATACTACCAGCAAATAAGAAGTAAATCAAAATCGATTACTAAGTGCCATTTGTATAAACCAAGGATAACATTAAAAGAGTGAGAATGAGATATTCTCTTCAGGTTCAGAGAGCATTCTAAATTCAAGACTTATACCATCATCAATTAATTTACCAGTAGATTTTCACCAATTTCATCCTTGTCACGATTTCAAGCCCATCTTGGGAAAATTATACTCAACACTAGGATATCCATGGTAGCATATTTCAGAATGCCCTAAAAAAAGGTTGAATTAAAAAAGAATTATCGGCTGAATGACAGAGAAATAGAAGATTGACAAATCTTAAAAGACAGATTGCTCCATCTTTGGGCTCTTTCTTAAGTAATAAATAACCTTGGTGAAGACAAAGGATTGAAATGGAAACATGACAATTTTTTATGATATAGAATATTAAGTTCCAATGCTTTTAGGTTTCTACTAAGGGGGCCATTTCCCTCTCTGTGTTACTTCATTTGTCCACCGTTATGCTCATGATATTCAAAAACTTCAGAATGTATCAAAGGAGTAGGAAACACTACATGACAATTGGGAGATTATGTTCACCACTTCATAAGAAGTATTCTTATCCTTTATCAAAGGATCTAATCATTTTTTTGCATCTATTCATGCATTAATGGCTACCCATGGGTAGTTGTCTCCTGACATGATAGTAGAGGAATTGGTTTCAAATACTTCCTTAGATGAGAGATAAAGGTGGCGTACTCGGGAAACATGGGTGGGCTGTTGTTACTCCAACTGATCCTAAAATGACACCAAAACAGGCCTTGGATATTTTGAGACTCCAATGCTAGATACAGGTCATCCTGATTCCTCATAGCTATCATCTCATAGAGACCAGATCCTACACAATCTAATGATATGCCATAACCTGAATTTGTCACCTCTAATGATTCTTCTACTATTTATATACAAGAGACGACACTGCACCATTTACTTCACAGGAAAAAACTGAAACACTTTTTGATTCATCGACACCAAGACCTTCACCATCCCACATCTCCACATAAAAATCCTCATCATGGAGACAGAAGGCATTCTTTCCCAACATAAAGGTGTCAGCATTCTCAATGCCAGTTATTAGGATTGTTACCCATCACTATGCTGGATACTATTACTCACCAAGTGCACATGACAATGAGCTGACATCAAAGCGGATGTTTGTAACTTTGTCAAGAAGATGACTTTTCATATGTTGATTCTTGCACACTGGTCTAACAGCAAAAATAGCATCCCTTTTCTAAATATTCTAAGTACTATGGCAGAAGCTTTAATTTCAGCATCAATATATAAGGTGAAGACACATATCCAAGAACTGAAATATGTCACAGGTTCAGCAGGACCAAGGCTGCTTGGAAGCGGGGAACGGAAGCAGAAGTGGGAGCAGGAAGAATGCCAGTTATTAGGATTGTTACCCATCACTATGCTGGATACTATTACTCACCATGTTTGCATGACAGTGCACCTGCATCAAAGCAGATGTTCGTAACTTTGTAGAGAAGATGACTTTTCATACACTGATTCTTGGACTCTGGTCTAACAGCAGAAATAGCATCTCTTTTCTAATATTCTTAGTATTATCGCACAAGCTTTAATTTCAGCATCAATATATAAGGTGAAGACAAATATGCAAGAACTGAAATATGTCACAGGCTCGGCAGGACCAAGGCTGCTTGGAAGCAATGTTGCATTAATCGTTATCGGGATAATATCGGCCGAGGAAAAAATCGGAATTATCGGGAAATAATCGGAAATAATCAAGAAATAATCGTTTGGTACAAAAAGATTCATTTTTTTTTCATTTTTTTTTTATTTTTTTAATATCTAAACCATCTACAACATAAAATAAATACATTGACACAAAAAAATGATAAAAGAACTAATATATAAGATGTTTAATATCATTTCTAGTACTAAAATCACACATAACATTGAATCATGTCCTGAATAGTAAGTCCTGACTCCTGAGTCCCAACTCAGCCTCAAAATATCAACAAAAAATATAATAATGTATCTCATCATGTCATAATGTTATATACAATAAAATGAAGAAAATAACTAAAGTCTAGTCCTATTGATTTCCTCTGTCCCTCTTGCGAGAAAATGCCACAGCTTTCCCTTTCCCTCCAGATGTAGATGATGGTGCTGGTGGAGTTGGCAGTGGAGTCTGCTATGCTCTAGAAGTTGAAGAACTAGAAGTAGGAGCTATAGGAGGTAGACCATGTCCTCTACTGGTGGCAGGGGTAGCCCGGGTAGGTGGTGTCACCTGGAAACATTACAATTCCCAATCCTAGAATCCTGAAAAACTGATAAGTCTGCTGGATTTTGAATGAAATCTAAAATTCTACTTTCTCCATATGAAATCCAATGAGGCCGGAACCACTCTCAAACATCCTGAGTCATTTCATGGTAATGTTAAAAATTTAAGTAAAAGTGAATGTCACTTTTACTTTAAGAATTTAACATTACCATGAATCGCATATCAATACTAGGGCCTAGACTTGATCATTAAGCTGCCCCACTCAAAAATTATTTGTTTCTTTCAAAAAAAAATTGCATTTCAAACATTTAGCATCCCTTAAAAAACCAAAAAAAACATTATAAAACCTCGTTGCCGGAGACCCCCACGATTTTTTCTTAAAAAATCGTGATTTCTTCGTTTTTATCGCGATTTTCTCATTTTATCGCGATGTTATTGCGATTTTCACAACACTACTTGGAAGTGGGGAGCGGAAGCGGAAGAGAGAGCAAGAAGTGACAATTTTCAGAAGCTTTTGGATTAAGAGTGAATTTTATATAATATATTTTTTTATGCATATATGTCAACAAAAGCATGTAGAATGAAGAATTAGATATAAAAAGCATAAAAACATGGATTAAATCATATAACATCAATCATCTAGTAGTTATAATCTTCACCAACCACATGTCCACAAGTTACAAGTAACAACATATCAAGACTCATGATTCATCAATCTTAAAGTTTCAAAGTTTCAAAATTAAATAGATAACATTTGTCATCATTAAAGTTGTACTTTTAACCATTACCAAACTATAACAAAGAATATAAAACATGAAATAAAATGTTTCAACTTTCACAAAGCATCATATTCATAATTGATTACCAATGAGTTATAAATTATAATTGACAACTTCAAACTTCAAACTTAAATTGTCAAATATTATTCACAAAAAATACCATAATAAATATGAAAGAGTCAATAGTGATAAAAGTACTAGAAACCAGAAAAGACAAGTAAAACTATTATCTACTACATTTTCCTATTCCCACGAGAAATTTCTAATTTCTTTTCTCGTGCTTTATTGGGAGTCTCCTCCCGCATAGTCAGATAGCCACATCCAAAACTAGAAGGCACATGACCTCCACGTGAGGCTGCAGATGGAGGTGGCACAAAAGCTAGTTCAACTTGACCACTGCTAGTGAATGATGGGGGTGGCATGGTTGTTGATCTTGCTTCTACTTCATCATCATCTTTCATAAGTTCTACTTCCAATTGTTCCAAAAGTAAGGCTCCATCCTCCAAATTGTCCTCCTTCGAGTTGGTGTCCCAAGTGACATATGCTCTGTCATAATGAGCGTGCTCACTATAACATGTCAACAACATCAAATTGTAGTGCACATAAACCAAGCTTTTTGCCTAGTTTTCATTTAAAAATTTATTTTGACATTGTGGATGAAGCTATAGGTGCTCCAACATCTCTCTGCAGAAGAAGTATTAACAACCTGTGAAGGCACTTTAACTGCCAATTGTTGAGAGATTATAGTTGTCGTCGGTATTTTCATCAATAAAAAGAAAGGAAAAAATTGAATTTAAATTAATGTCCCCACAAGTGCCCAAATCAGCCCTAATAGAACATATCGACATGGTCCCTTGGGGGCACCTATTCGACACCTCTTTGGACACTATTTATAAATGACCCCTCCTCCTCATTTGATCATTGATTCATATGAAGAATTATCTTTGTTCCAACAAAGGAGGAGGAGGGGACCGAAAATCAGAAGAAGAGGAAAAAGGATGGTTTGGTGGCTTGGCACTTATGGGAGTTCATGTTCTGGTTAGTAGTTATCTTGATGTCTTGTTTTGACTCGATGAATTAATGAACTAAATATTATCTCATAAGGAAAGCTTGTTGGGTTTACCCCTTTGGGGTTTTGCCTTGGTCATTGACCTAAATTTTTGTGTCCCTTGTTTCTCTATTTTACTGTGATCTCTACTGCTCTATCACTGCATGATGATGTTGAATGCTATATGGAATTAATAATAATGAATCATTTGATGTAGTTATCCTTAAAACAAAATTGTTCTAGTCTGTCACTACTAGAAATATCAACAGAGTATTAGAGAAAATTTGAAAAGCAATTTGGGATAAGGATCCTCCTCAAGGCACTTTGACTCATGATCACAGTTTTGTGACACCTATGTGAAGTTTTGTGGCTCCCATGTGAAATTTCGTGGCTCCAATACAAATCTTTGTGAAATACGAAGTTCGATAGCTTTTGTGGAAGGATTAGTAACACGAATTTAAGTTTTAAACTATTATATTTATGAAATAGATCCAAGTACATCTTTGTATTGTTATATCTTTGTGGTTTTTCTCAAGTGCTAGATGATGATCCAAATGTTGAGCTCCTTAATGATGAGCCAAATCTAAGGTCTGTCTGAAGCTTTGAGACAAGTCTGAGACCTTACATTGTTTGTAGAGCAACTACGGTGACACAATTTGCAAGTCTTTGTGGCATCTGAGTGGCATCCGAAGTAGTATTTGCAATGCTAAGTGGCATACAAGTTTTTCATCTCCGTGGAAGAGTGACAAGATTGAGTTTGGAGACAAGTTCGAGTTTATACACCTCTATGAAAGGATCAGTAATTTGAATAGGAGTATAAGTCGAGGCTCTATGATGACATCCAAGTCCAAATTTCATCTCTAAGGAAAGAAGCAACAAGCCTGAATTGCATTATCTCTATAGCATCTGAGTTTCCTCTGTAATCCAACCTCGATGATGATAATTTGAGTGCATAATCTGAGCCTAAGGCATGATGTGGATCAGTAATCAATCCAAGTAATCTGAAGTATGTCATCATTGTGGAACTAAAGTTTGTTATCTTTGTAAGTGACCTATGTCTACTCAATATTCCAAGCTCTATGAAGTAGTAACTAACCCAAGATGAGCATCATGAACACTTTGATTCGTCCCACAGTACTTTATGGCTCAAAGATTTGGGGACCCTCTCTCTTAGAGTCAGATTGGGCTTCAACGGAGCGGGTCTAGACCCTCCTTTTGCACCGTTTCATTAGATGCAAGCAGACAGTTCCTCAGCACATCATTCTAGCAGAGTTCGAGGCTCAACCCTTCTGCCTAGAGGTGATATTCAGATTAGTGTCGCTCCTGCACAGAATCTGACGACTAGCAAACACGAGGAAAGGTCGAGATAGATACCCATATTTAGCATATTGCTCCTCAGAGAACATCACCCGTATGCAGACAAGCCGATCCAAATGTTGGTACACCGGTGTGACCGAACTTCTGGAGGCTTCAAGAATCCAGATTGACCATCTCCCTCCCTTTCAGTACTCTCTGAATGCTCCAGGCCACCTCCTTCTTAATCAGCAAGAACTGAATAAAATCATTAAGGAGGATATTTACAGACGATATGTTCAAACTACATGGACCAATCCTCCCAATGGGTTGCGCCCAAAAATGGCCTTCTACGCGGAGCATTGTTTGGAGATCAGGGATGGGCTCATCATCAGACCTCAGTACACGCTCCAGCATTGGATGCATACTCTTAGAATCCCCCTTGGGCAGCTCAGAGTTGGGTCTCACAGACTCCGGGTGGAGACAGATCACCACATCAATAGGGCAGACAGGATTTGCCAGCTCTACCACCTACGGGAGATAGAGACAGAGACACACTTCATCTTCAGATGCCCTGCTTACTACGAGATTCGAGGTCGCTTCCATTGTCTCTTCAGGTCTTCTCAGACCTTGTCCAGCTTCCTCAGATATGTTCATCCGAGATGCCTTGCACTCTATCTCCAAGAGGCCTTCAGATTTCGGGCCCGTTTTCTTCAGCCCCCCACTAGATCGGACACCACGAAGAAGATCACGGACTTCTTTATGGCGCTACCTTCAGCACGGGGCACCAAAAGAACCATTGACCGACCCACAGACATTGAGACCAGATCAATGCGGTCCTGAGGGGGGCTGACCCACCAGACTGCACCCGCACTCCAGGATCGAATCCACCCCTGGGAGGCACCCTAGAATCTCCAGGCGACAGTAGCGACAGCCCAGTATACCCACAGGGCAGCAAACTTTGACAAGCTTCTCCCAGTTTTCTTCTCTCGACCTCGAATGCTAGGAGTAGGGACTAGACAGGAAACTCCATCCTCCTTCTCCTTCTCCTTCTCTGCCTCATCGCAGAGCTCTGTTTGGAAGCCGAGAGCTCCTAGCTTCTACATTTACATTTACTTGGATTATAGATGTATTTTCTGCTCTTTAAAAAGAAAAGTTAAAGGGGACCGCTTAGTCCACCGGCTTGGCATGTTGTAATCATTGTACTCGACAGTCCCGTTGACCTATTATGGTCATTTGTTGGACATTAATAAAATTATCTTATCTTAATAAAATATAGAAATCCTATGCTAGTGATTAATATGACTTCTACTACTTATTATTTCATAAATAAGTTAAATATTGTATTCTTACGGTAAATATCGAATTATATTCTACTGCAGTCTTCACAATTAAAACATTGCAGAAATTAATTGTAAGAAAAATATCGGCACATATAAAAACACCATAACACAGTTGTTTTTGGACAATTGTCCCTGGAAAATCCCAATGCAAGAAAACTGGTGTAACAGATGAGGATTTTATATTCTTCAGCAAAAATAAACATGTACAAAATTTCACCTAGCAGTATAGAACTGAGAAATATTTACAGATGTTATTGAACAAGTATCTGACCCGAGAGAGAGATTCCTTAACCCTCTGCGTCTCCCTATCTTGCTCAGCGTCAATTTCTCTAGCCTCTGGACTGGCCTATGCAATGCCTACATCACTCAGGCCAGTACTGCCTCTCCCAGCGTCAATCTGCCCAACGTTGTTCCTTCTGCTGCTCTGTGTCTTCGTCCCTGTTGTTGGAAATACTGAGAGGGGGGTGAATCAGTATTCCTTAGCAATTAGCACTTTTAAATATTTTAAGAGCATTAGTTATTCTTCAATTATTAGTAATATTTATGCAGTAATAACAATAAATAAAAGAACACAGTAGACACAAGAATTTTAGGTGGAAAACCCCCTCCGAGTCAAAAACCACCAAACACTTTTCTAATAAATTCTTTAATCTTTAGCCGCAACTAAAATGAAAGCAACAACTTCCTAGAATTCTAGAAAAGCATTCTTCTCCAGCTCCCATGGAAAGGACACCCCAACGCCTTGGTTTCTTCAGTAGTCAACTGAATGGATGCCCCAACATCCTAGACCAACCTACCACCCTAAAGTGTTCACAGGCTCCAACCTGTAAGTGACTTTATGCACCAGCCTAGCACCTCCCTGCCACACTATAATAACTGAAACCAGACAAGAGTGTGGATTCCCGTACCAGGGACAATGATCCACAATATCATATGATTTACAATGATTTTGACCGAACACCCAATCACACTATGACCTGCAACCCAACCACGACATCATCCCAACAGAGACTCCTATACCTCCCAATAATGCCTTTTCGACACTAGACAGATTGACTCTTTTACAATAATGACTCTTCCAATGATGACACTTTTACAAATGACACTTTTACAACTTTACAATGATGACTCTTGGTCTTGACACTTCTTCACAATATACGAATGGTAGTCATGTCTTCAAAGGATGTCCCACTGCAATGCTTCCTTTGATTTGATACTTCTGCTCTTGAATTCTTGCTTGAAGTTGTACTTGAATCTTCTTGTACCTGCATGCAAAATTTGCCCAGCGAAACCAATCCCAAAACAAAACAAAATACCCGTCAACTACCTATGCCTACAAAACACATGTAAGTGCATAATAATGAATAAATACAACTTAAAATTACAATGTGTACCTGAAGTGTGCTTGTCACTTTTGTTGTTGACTTGTTGCAGCAGTAGACAAAGACTCCCACTCTTGATATAGGCCTAGACTCTATGCAAGACTATATCCAAAACCGACCTAAAGATATATACAATAAAAATTGATGACAGACCCTAGAATTGTGATGGACCAAGTTCTAAGTACAACAACAGAGACCATTCTATCAACTATGACAAGACAAGCAACATGAACTTACAACATCATATAGATTTAGCAAACTTGGTGTGGCATCAATAATATGTAGCATAAAATGTGTAGTATCAAGCATAGGACATCCGAAAAACTAATTGTGACATATAGAGACATAAAGATATAACTGAGACACTATATATACTTACATTGTCCTGCTAAAACATATGCCAAAGATGATACTCAAAATTCAAATGTAAACACTAATCATACATACCTTGTTGTAGGAGACTTACCCTTGACTATTGATTTGCGGTCCTTACTGAAGTGATCCTTGAATGCATGCTTTTTCTTGCCATCTAGGAGCTCGATGTTGAATCTGTTGTATCTATGTAATTTCGGATCTCCACGGTCTGAAATTTCATCCTGTGGTAGCCCTCTAAGTCCTCTTTCCAACCCCACAGGTCTGATCAAGATTGGATTCTTCAAGAAATAGTTATGCCCAATCTCCCACGATGACCTAATTATAGACTGGTTCAATAGAGCGAACTTGTACAAAGTGCCACATGTCACTGTTGCGACCTTCGGCCCTAAAAACGCTACTCAACAAACTATAGTCCGTCCTATTTCTGTGACTATTTACGAAATTTGAATACAATGCTCAAAGAGAAATTTATGACGATTTTCCCAACGTCACCTGTTTGACATGGAATTCAGGAGCCTGCAAAAACCCTAGCTTCCTCAGATCATCTCCAAAAATATAGCAAACCAAGATCTGAAATTCGGTCACGCGATTCATAAAGATTTCAGCTCAAATGGGTTTTAATTTCAGCTTCTGAAGCTTCGCAGAAACAAAGTTATAGTGAAAATTCCACGATGACCTGTTTGAAGCCACAAAATCCCTACTAGAGGAGGATGTGAGGGTCACTATTTATATGAATGTCTTGAGTTGAGAGGGTCCTCAACAAGTGAATGTTGGAGGGATTTTAGGAGCAAAAAAACATTATTAATTATTGACTATTCAATGACCACAACCGATTATGAGTGCCATGCCACAACCCCATGGGGTTTTAGCCTATTAACTGGGTTACTAACTTCAAACATGAATATCTCTCAAACCGTGAAGAATTACGTGGTGTGCCATATATCAACGAAAACATCTCGATGAGTAGAACCCATCTAGAAGAACCTTGACTCATAATAGCATAAGTTGTTAAGTCAAAATTCCCATACAAGATCGGTGTAGCGCTTGGTGCTGCTTGGGTTGACATCAATGACAACCACTGATCAACAAACTTCCCCTTTGGAATTGACGGCAACACAAGTACTCCCCCTACAATCATGACACCTCTTCCTACTGTCTTCTCTCCCTTTTGTCATCAATGGCAAAGGTTAACTCCCCCTAACAAATTGTCATCCTAGGTACCTGTACACACCTCCAGTCCCCCTTTCTACTTAGTCAGATAAGAGAAAGATTCTAATGAGAACTTGGGAGAATCCCAAGCTTTTGGCAAAGATACTCAAATGCTAAGTTGCACGAAACGGGGAAACGGGGAAGCGAAACGAAACGCGGAAGCGAAACGAAACGCGACCTCCCCAAATTTTGGAACGGGGAAACGCGAATATATTAATAATATATATTATATATAATTAAAACATTAAAAATTAATTAATATATATATGTGCAATCATAATGATGAGAGAATGAGAGCACTGCTATTTTAAACTTTAAAATGGTTTCTTAGAAGGATTAGAAACCTTAAAAAAAATTAAAAATTAATTAGAAAAAAAAAAAAATTTTAAAAACAATGTTATTTTGTTGTGGGAAACGGGGCCCGTACGGCGTGGAAACGCGTTTCCGTCCGTGGAAACGTGTGGAAACTCCTGGAAACGTGTGGAAACGCGCCCGTACGGACGGAAACGCGTTTCCACGCCGTACGGTACGCGGAAACGCGTTTCCGTTTCGTTTCCGTACGGAAACGGACCCTAGACCCACGTTTCCTGCAACTTAGCTCAAATGCCTCACGAGAAAATGGTTTGGTAAAGACGTCAACAATTTGTTTCTTTGTGCCAACATATTCAAGCTTGATATTCGTTTCGGTGACCTTCTCTCTAACGAAATGATATTTGATTGGAATGTGCTTTGGTTTGGAATGCATCACAAGATTTTTGGAGATATTGATGGCCCTAGTGTTATCGCAGAAGATGGGAATAGGCTCATCAAACTTAACTTGAAAATCTTGCAAGGTTTGCTTCATCCAGAGAACTTGAGTACAACAAGTTGTTCGGTGATGTATTCTGCTTCTGCTGTGGATAACGAGAATGAAGATTTCTTTTTATTTAACCATGGGGCAAGGCAACCACCAAGATAGAACGCTGCTCCACTGGTACTCTTACGATCATCAACACTTCCTACCCAATTTGCATCTATATAAGCTTGGATAACCAGATCATTTCCTTTGGGATACCATAGACCATATTCCGTTATACCCTTAAGGTATCGAAGAATTCTTTTGACAGCAATAATATGAGATTCTTTTGGTGCTGCTTGGAATCTTGCTACTTATCCAACTGCCTACATCACATCAGGCCGGGACGCTATCACATATAAGAAACTACTAATCATGGATCTATACAACGTTTGGTCCACATCCTTTGACAAATTTTCTAAGCTTAACTTGCAACATGTTACCATGGGGGTAAGGACTGGCTTGCAATCTTCCATCTGGAATTTCTTAAGCATTTCTTTGATGTACTTGGTCTGATATATGAATATTCCTTTATCCTGCTGAGAAATCTAAAGCCCTAAAAAGTATGTCAGTTCGCCAATCATAGACATTTCAAACTCACTTTGCATTTTTGTGGCAAAGTCTTTACTTAATTTGTCATCGTTGCTTCCAAAGATTATATCATCCACATATACTTCGATAATTGTTAGGTTATCTCGATCCACTTTCACATAAAGATTGTTCTTAGCACTTCCTTTCTTGAATCCCTGTTGATGTAGATATCCGTCAAGATGAGCATACCAAGCCCTAGGAGCTTGCTCAAGACCATATAGAGCCTTCTTTAATCTGCAGACGTAGTCTTGTTTGACAGAGAGCAGAAAACCTTCGAGTTGTTCAATGTAGACTTCTTCCTCCAATTCACCATTTATAAAAGCTAACTTAACATCCATTTGGTAGACCTTGATTTTTCTCGAGCAAGCATAAGCGAGAAAAATCTTGATAGCTTCCATTCTAGCAACGAGAGCAAATGTTTCTTCAAAATCGATTCCTTCAACCTGTGCACATCCTTTGTAGGCTAATCTTGCCTTGTTCCTGGTAACCTGTAATCCTTCAACTATTTTGCTCCCCCTGAACCTGTAATGAAACTGCCATCTTGTTCAAACTACCTTCCTGTCAATCATAGACTTGTGCCATATACTGCTGCATAGACTCCTCCTCTACAAACAATAAGGAGTCAACAAGCCAGATTGTTCAAAATAGTAAGTCACCTAACGGGCCATCTTGACTTCAGTCATTATCTGAAGGAACTGCTAATTCCTCATGACCTTTTGCTTTTACAAATCCTGAAAGTATAACTGTTGAAACCTTGTTATGTACTTTGTCTTCCTGTACCTGTTTCCTTTTCCAGACCTTCTTATTCCTACAATCTCGAGCCATGTGCCCATAGTTATGACACTTGAAGCATTTAATGTTGTCCATAGGTGATTCCATCTGATATCTACAACCGCGAGCACTATGGCCATAGTCATGGCATTTGAAACATTCAATGTTTGGCCCATCTAGCACATATTCTCTTCTGACAAAATCATCGTGGAGCCCATCTCGTGATCCTGCAAACTTGCTTCTAGGGTTTTGCAAATAATGATTGTACCTGTCAAAAACTTCACAATCCCTAGCCATATGTCCATAGTTAGCACATAAAAAGCAATAACCATTAAATAAATTTGCATACTTGAATGGTTCATTCGAATGCAATGGTCCTTGATAGTTGTACTCGTCAATAACTTTACAATCCTTGGCCATATGTCTATAGTTAGCACATGAAAAACAATAACCATTAAATAAACGAACATACCTAGAAGATTTTTCATTCTTCTTTGGAGGCGGTGTTGTAGTTTGTTGTGGTCCTTTGTTCTTGATAGCTTTGGTCTTGTTCTTTGGAGTTGCAACATTCTTCTTTGGCTTTTCACTTTGATCAACTTCCTTCTTAGAATCATCCTACAAAGATGTGGAGCTTGTACCTTCATCAACTGGAGCTTTACCATCTTCAATTGTCTTCATTTTTGCTTTTTCATCTGTCTTATTTCGTAAGTGTTCTTCTTGCGATCCCTTGAGTTTGTTGATCTCATCATGGGTTGCATCAAGTTCTTCTTACTTTTGAGCAAGATCTTCTTGAAACCATCATTTCAAGATCTTCCTACTTTTTTCTGCCTCCTCAACCTATAGCTTGAGAAGAGTGGTCTTCTCTACTTCCCTATTGGGAACCTGTATCTGTTCCTTCTGCTTCTCATTTTCAATCCTGATACTGCTTATTTCTAATGAAGATGTTTCTAATTCCTTTTGCTTTCAATCAACAATGGATATGTATCTTTGATCAAATCCCTTCCTTTCAATTTCTGCTTCATCAATCTATTGTGTGATCCTACAAATCTCTGCAAACGTTGTGTTGAGTTCTTGTTGTTTATGTTGGACTTCTGTTAAAATTGGCAACTATGGCCAAACTTCATGTGGGTCATCTTATTCATGGCTGATAATATTTTTGTTAGATTCCTCTCGTCGAGAGATGTAGGATTGATATAAAGATCATCTGATTCCGATAAGTATTCATAGAGATATGAATTTATTTTGATTATGGAATTATTATCAAGCCGACCTACAACTCATGTAGGCTCAGAAGCCCTACAGTCGCATCTATTCAAACACCGTCGTGTATAAATACAGGACCTTTCCTCATTTGGACTTACTCATCTCATCACATCTCTCTCTCTCTACTCCGCAGAAAAGAGTCTCTTCTCTACTGCGCAGAAAAGGGTCTCTCTCTCACACATGTGAAGCTGGAAGCTGCTGAAACTGAAGCTGCAACTACAGATCCAAACTTTGACCAGCGTGGACCATCAAACCTCCTCTTCTGATCTACGCTATAGTTCATCTTAACCTCCTCTGAAAGCCGCAACTTTTGGTGGTGGAATCAAGTCAATCTGATGAACGGTTTGCAAGATATCAACTACCCTAGTTTGAAGAGAGCTGCTGAAACTGAAGCTGCAACTGCAAAAGTGAAGCTTGACCTGCGTGGACCAGAATATCTCCTCCTCTGGAAGCCGCAACTTTTGGTGATGGAATCAAGCCAATCCGACGGTCGGTTTGTGAGATATCGTCTACCCTAGTTTGATGATGAAGCAGCTAATGTTGATACTACTGATCTAGGGTTTGCTACTGCAGATATAAATCAGATTTATTGTACTATTTCTCTCTGCTAAATTATTGAAGATAAAAAAAGATTTGATCAAAGGGTTTCCCCACACATTGTGGGGTTTGTCCCTGGCTAGCCGCCACATCTTGTGTCTCTTGTCTTGGCTTGTTTTCTGTCGATCGTTTAAGTTCTATCTACACTTTACTTTATGTACATGTGATTGCTAATCTATGGAATATAATAAGAAAAAGAAGTAAACTGTTATAAGCATAGAACATACCATAACTTAACAACTTCGCTCTTGAGGTCTCGTGTCGTTGTATTCTTGATTCTGCCAATTGAGTTCTAAGACTGCTAATCAGCTTCTCAAACTTTTCATTTTCTTTGATGAGTTCTTTTGTTGTCTTCAGTGCTGCTTCCAAAAGTCTTGTCTTTTCCTTTTGACTTTTGAGTTCTTTTATCACCTTGATCACTTGATTTTGAAACTTTGTTTTACTCATTTCTCCCATTTCTTCATCATAATCAGAAGGATCTGATTTTTCAACAACATCTTGACCTGATTGCTTTGTTGAATAGAGATTATGAAGCTTTTCCCAAAGAGCTTTAGTTGTTGAACATTGACCAACTTTTGTTTTCACGTAATTTGGCAAAACATTCAAAATTACATTCATGGCCTTTGAATTGTACCTTTTAGCTTCGTCGGTAGATGCGTCTCCAGAAACAATTAATTCCCATACTCCATGTGCCTACAAATGTACTGCCATCCTGGATTCCCATATCCAGTAATTATCTGCATCAAAAACAGGGGTTGGTACACAATGCTCACTTTCTTCATATTTTGTTGTACCTGTACCTTCCTTCGAAATCCTTGTAACTTGCTTCTTTGACTTTCCCATCTCTATGCTCTGAAAACTGACTTCCAACGGTTAAGTTATTACAGAAGGAACCAAGCTCTATTACCAATTGTTGGAAATACTAAGAGGGGGAATGAATCAGTATTCCTTAACAATTAGCACTTCTAAATATTTTTAGACCATTAGTTAATCTTCAATTATTATTAATATTTATGCAATAATAACAGTAAATAAAATAACACAGTAGACACAAGAATTTTAGGTGGAAAACCCCCTTCGAGTCAAAAACCACCAAACGCTTTTCTAATAAATTCTTTAATCTTCAGCCCCCACTGAAATGAAAGAAACAACTTCCAAGAATTCTGCAAAAGCATTCTTCCCCAGCTCCCACTGAAAGGGCACCCCAACGCACTAGTTTCTTCAGTAGTCAACTGAACGGATGCCCCAACATCCTAGACCAACCTACCACCCTAAAGTGTTCACAGGCTCCAAACCTATAGGTGACTTTATGCACCATCCTAGCACCTCCCTGCCACCCTATAATAACTGAAACGAGACAAGAATGTGGATTCCCATACCAAGGACAATGATCCATGATATAATATGATTTACAATGATTTTGACCGAACACCCAATCACACTATGACCTACGACCCAATCATGACATCATCCCAACGGAGACCCCTATACCTCCCAATAATGACTTTTCGACTCTAGGCAGATTGACTCTTTACAATAATGACTCTTCCAATGATGACTCTTTTACAACTTTACAATGATGACTCTTGGCCTTGACACTTCTTCACAATATACGGATGGTAGTCATGTCTCCAAAGGATGTCCCGCTGTAATGCTTCCTTTGATTTGATACTTCTACTCTTGAATTCTTGCTTGAAGTTGTACTTGAATCTTCTTCTACCTGCATGCAAAATTTGCCCGACAAAATCAATCCCAAAACAAAACAAAATACCCTTCAATTTACCTATTACTACAAAACACGTGTAAGTGCATAATAATGAATAAATACAAATTAAAATTACAATGTGTACCTGAAATCTGCTTGTCACTTTTGTTGTTGACTTGTTGCAGCAGTAGACAAAGACTCCCACTCTTGGTATAGGCCTAGACTCTATGCAAGACTATATCTAAAACTGACCTAAAGATATATACAATAAAAACTGATGACAGACCCTAGACTTGTGATGGACCAAGTTCTAAGTACAACAACAAAGACCACTCTATCAACTATGACAAGACAAGTAATATGAACTTACAACATCGTATAAATTTAGCAAACTTGGTGTAGCATCAAGAATATGTAGCATAAAATGTGTAGTATCAAGAATAGGACATCCGAAAAACTAATTGTGACATACAGAGACAGAGATATAACCAAGACACTGTATATACTTACTTTGTCTTGCGAAAGCATATGCCAGAGATGATACTCAAAATTCAAATGTAAATAATAATCATACATACCGTGTTGTAGGAGACTTACCTTGACTGTTGATGTGTGGTCCTTACTGCAGTGATCTTTGAATGCATCTTTTTTCTTGCCTTCTAGGAGCTCAATATTGAATATGTTGTATCTATGTAATTACGGATCTCCAGCGTCTGAAATTTCGTCCTGTGGTAGCCCTCTAAGTCCTCCTTCCAACCCCACAAGTCTGAACAAGATAGAATTCTTGAAGAAGGAGTTATGCCCAATCTCCCACAATTACCTGATTATAGACTGATTCAATAGAGCGAACTTGTACTAAGTGCCACGTGTCATTGTTGCGGCCCTGAAAATGCTACTCAACAAACTACAGTCCGTCCTCTTTCTGTGACTATTTACGAAATTTGAATCCAATGCTTAGAGAGAAAGTTATGACAATTTTCCCAACGTTGCCTGTTTGACATGGAATTTGGGAGCCTGCAAAACCCCTAACTTCCTCAATTCATATCTCTGAAAATATAGCAAAGCAAGATCTAAAATTCGGTCACGTCGTTCATCAAGATTTCGGCTCAAATGGGTTTTAATTTCAACTTCTGAAGCTTCGCAAAAACAAAGTTATAGCGAAAATGCCACGATGACCTGTTTGAAGCCACAAAATCCCTACTAAAGGGGAATGTGATGGTCACTATTTATATGAATGTCTTGAGTTGAGAGGGTCCTCAACAAGTGAATGTTGGAGGGATTTTAGGAGGAAAAAACATTATTAATTATTGACTATTCAATGACCACAACCAATTATCAGTGCCATGGCACAACCCCACGGGGTTTTAGCCCACTAACTAGGGTTACTAACTTCAAACATGAATATCTCTTAAATCGTGAAGCTTACGTGGCGTGCCATATATCAACAGAAACATATCGACGAGTAGAAACCATCTAGAATATATCCCTAACTCATAATAGAGTAAGTTGTCAAGTCAAAACGCCCATACAAGATCGGGGTAGCCCCTAGTGTTGCTTGGGTTGACATCAATGACAACCACTGATCAACACCTGTCTCCCTGACTAATGTTGAATCCTCTCTGTCTCTCCTCTACCTGTAACTCTCACTTTGAATCGATTTTCTCTTGTCAAACTTCGACTAGTGAGAAAACCGATTTCTCTCCAGCAACTGAGTATCTGTCTGGTGTCTTCTCCAAATGACCCTCGAGTCCCTTCTTATATCTGCCTGTTGAGCAATCAACGACCTAGATTAAAACATAATCAAAGGCTTAAATCATTTTGAATTGATCCATGGCTTTTTCTAGAAGATTCACCCCTGATTAGATTAATACCCATTAATATTTTAATTTTCCTAAGTTTAGATTAAGGAACCCCATTAAAAATATTAATTATTTTAATAAAATCACTTTTGGGTGGAATTTCCCAAAATGCCTTCTGGGTTCTTTGGAATACCTGTGCCCAAGCCTCTCTGCAAAATTTGAGGCTTAGAGCACACATCCAATGCTAACCCAAATCAACACTCCCTCTTAGCAAGGAATGTGCTCTAGCAATACACTGCCTCTCGACATACTGATCTGACTCTGAAGCATCGTCTCTGCGTTGTTGATGTTTGACATGTTGTCCACCAACCACTATGTTGTCTTTGCCACTATACTACTGCCTTTGGCACTGCTAGTGTGAATGCTACATTTGTACTGCAGCTCCTTCTGCATCCGTGTTGTTGTTGGTCCTGTCACCCAACACTGCATCTGCACCGTATCCTGCTCCTGCTACTGAAACGGATTTTCAATCATACCCAACTGCTCTCTGAACTGAGTAAACTTAGCTCTTCTGAGAGCCTTTGTGAGTATATTGGCCACCTGCTCTCCTGTGGGAACATATTGTAGCTATATTGCCCCACATTGAACACAGTCTCTAATAAAGTGACAATGGATATCTATATGTTTCAAATGATCATGAAATACTGGATTCTCAGAGAGTTTGATGCAACGCTGATTATCACAATATACCTTGGTCGCCTCCATCCTTTCCCTGAATAGGCTCACAAGCAATTTTCTAAGCCATATGGCTTCGCACGTAGCTGTGCTAGCTGCCATATATTTTGCTTCTGCTGAACTCAGTTCTACCAATTTCTCCTTCATGTTGCACCAAGATATCATCCCTGATCCAACACTGAAGCAGTACCCAGAGGTAACTTTTTCGGTCTACTAAATTTCCTGCCAAATCTGCATTGGTGAACCCATTCAAGCTGACATCCTCTCCTATCGAGTACTTCAACCCATATCCGACTGTTCCTCATACATACCTAGGTATGTGTCTGGCTGTTGCCCAATGCACTCTTTTCGGTTCCACCATGAGCTGACTAAGAGTGTTAACCACAAAACAAATGTCTGGCCTAGCGTTGACCAAATACATAAGCAACCCAATGAGTTGTCTATACAAGGTGGGATCTACTTCTTTATCCTTTGATGCATCTATTTTCTTGCAGTAGCCATGTGTCGGCAATTCTACATTCTTAATCTCTTCAGAATCTCTGTAACATATCTTCCTTGGCCAAGGAAGATCTCCCCATTCTTCTACCAAACTTCCAACCCCAGAAAGTAATGCACCAATCCCAAGTCCTTCATGTCGAGTTCGGCTTCAAGATTCTTCTTGCAGTCCTGGATGAGCCTAGATGATCCAGTTAAAAGCAAGTCATCTACATATAGTACCACAATAAGTGGCTCATTCTCTACCAATAAATAGTAGAGATTGGGATCAGCATCGCTCTTGACAAATCCCAACTATTGCAAGTAACTATCAATTCGACCACACCATGCTCTAGGTGCTTGCTTGAGCCCGTACAAGGATTTCTTCAACCTGCAAACATGAGACTTCTTCTCATTAGTTTCGAAGCCTTCGGGTTGTTCTATATACACCTCTTCTTCTATCACCTCGTTCAAGAATGTTGGCTGAACGTCCATCTGGTGAATCTCCCATCCCATTTGAGTTGTTAGGGATATAACCGATCTGATAGAGGTGTAACGAGCAACTAGCGCGAAGGTCTCTTCATAGTCTATCCCTTCTTTCTGAGCATACCCCTTTGCCAAGAACCTTGCCTTGTACTTCTCTATGTTGTCGTCTGCAACATACTTGATTTTGTAGATCCATCGTGAACCTACCACTGATCTATTTTCCAATCTAGGTACTACTTCCCAGACATCATTTGTCATGATGGAGTTGTACTCTTCCACCATGGCATCTACCCACACTTGGTGTTGAACAGCTTCCTGAAAGCTAGAGGGTTCTCCAACCTGAGCTACCAATGCTTAGTATCTATCTGGTTGTCTGTGTTGCCTCTTCTCGGCTCTAGGAGCTCCAACAAACTCCTTTGCATTCCTCAATGTCTGCCACACTTCTCTACTCGTTCTATCATTAGTGGTGGGAGGTTCAACCAATTCTTCCTCCTCACTTTGTTGTTCCGTCTATTGAGAAGCATCTGCATTTCCCCCCCTAAGGAAATACTGGTACTAGTCACTGTACTTGTCCCAGGTGTATGTTCTCCTGCATATCCTTCTTGTTTCCCCTGTTGTTCTTGCACTCATGGAACATCCCTTGACTGATCTTATGCAGGCATTTCACAAGATTTCCTGAAAGCTCTATCTTCCATGAACTTTGCATCTCATCCTACTACAATATTCCTGATGCCTGGAATGTAGATTCTATATGCCTTTGAGGTCTCGTTGTATCCTACGAGATACCCTTCTCTGCAGTTTGATCCAGTTTGCTATGCTTCTCGTCTGGAATGTGGCAATAAGCCACGCTTCCGAATATCTTGAAATGACTAACTTCCGGCTTCTTCCCTGTGAATACTCCTTCGGTCGTTCTCTTCCCCAATGCCTTATGAGGAGTCTATTCTGAATATATACTATCGTGTTGCATGCTTCTACCCATAGATACCTAGGTAGATCCTAATCATACAACATGGCCTTCGCTGCCCCAACAATAGTTTGATTCTTCAGTTTTGCCACTCCATTCTACTCCAGGTTATATGGAGTTGTCCACTCTCTTTTGATGCCCTCCTTTGCGCAAAAATTTGTGATATCCTTGTCTGTATATTCTCCACCGTTATCTGAATGCAACACCTTTATCTCTTTCCCTATCATATTTTCAACAAGAGCCTTGAACTCTCGGAAACGATCAAAGACTCATCCTTGGTCTTTAAGAAATAGATCCAAGTTTTTCTGGAGTGATCATCGATAAATGTTATGAAGTATTCGCCACCACTAAGAGCCCTTGTGGACATAAGACCACAAATATTTGTGTATTAATCCTAATACATTCCTTGCTCTATTGTTACTTCTGGGAAAAGCTTCTTTAGCGTACTTTCCTAGTACACATCCTCTGCATAAGTCACCATGTTCACTGCTTAGGACTGGTACCCCTGTAACAGTCTCTCTAAGCATCCTCAGTGCTCCATGGTGTAAGTGGCCCATTCGCCTATGCCATAATTCATTTTGCTCCTTATCACCATCATAGTTGTTGCCTATCAATGCTATTGGCGATTCGAGCTGCAACCTATACAACTTGTTGCTTCGAACCCCAATTTGTTTTTTCCTCTTCCAGCCTGGATGTTTAACGTATACTTCCTTTCCGATGAAGTATATATCATATCCCTTGTCCTGTAATTGGGACACTGAAATTCGATTCATCCCTAATCTTGGCACATGCAAAGCATTGGTGGCTCGAATGTCGAGACCTGCTTCCGTCTGAAAAGCTATGGTGCCTCTCCCTACGCGAGTACACTTGTTTTGTTTCCCATAGTTATTTGGAAGTCCATTTGTTCTTTTTGATACCTCGACAAATGTTCTCGTACTCCAGTCATATGAGTTGAAGCCCCACTATCAATGAACCAAACAAAAATTGATGCTGAATTAGCTAAGCATGTGAATTTTTCATCTAATCTGGTAGACGAATCTTGGATATTTTGAGTATCCATATTGTGCCAACTTCTGACACTAACCTATCTCAGCAACTGCTATAGGAAAAATTGCATCTTCCTTGTTGAGTCTTCTGTTGCGTTGTTCCTTCTACCACTGATAAATTTCGACTGAAAAAACTTACCTCTCTGTCTGCTCAATCAGAGAGTTTTCCCTCGCAATCCAAACTCTTTGGTTTGAGCTGCCCAATCCTCTGGGAGATTCAAATTTCTGCCCTTGCAGGGATTTTGAATTCACTTCCTTTCTCAGTGTTGGATCTTCCAGCTTTTCTCTTTTGCTTCCCTGTAGCTCTGATACCATGTGGAAATTTCTAAAATAGAAATCCTACTGCAGTGATTAATATGACTTCTACTAATTATTTCGAGATAAGTTATCAATTGTATTCTTAGAGTAAATATCGAATCATATTCTACTGTAGTCTTCAAAATTAAAACATTGCAGAAATTAATTGTAAGAAAAATACCAGCACATATACAAACATCATAACAGTTGTTTTTGGACAATTGTCCCCAGAAAAACCCAATGCGGGAAAACTGATGCAGTAGATGAGGGTTTTATTATTCTTTAGCAAAACTCAACATGTACAAAATTTCCCCAGTAGTATAGAACTGAGAAATATTTACAGACGTTATTGAACAATTATCTGACCCGAGAGAGAGATTCCTTGACCCTATGCGTCTCCCTAGCTTGCTCAACGTCAACTTCTCTAGCCTCTAGACTGGCCTGCGCAATGCTTGTGTCACTCAGGCCAGTGCTGCCTCTCCCAGCGTCAATCTTCCCAGCGTTGTTCCTTTTGCTGCTTTATGTCTTCGTCCCTATCTCCCTAACTGATGTTGAACCCTCTCTATCTCTCCTCCACCCGTAACTCCCCCTTTGAATCGATTTTCTCTTGTCGAACTTCGACTAGCAATAAAATCAATTTCTCTTGGGCAACTGAGTATCTACCTGGTGTCTTTTCCAAATGATCCTCAAGTCCCTTCTTATATCTTCCTGTTGAGCAATCAATAGCCTAGATTAAAACATAATCAAAGGCTCAGATCATTTTGACTTGATCCATGGCTTTTTCTAGAAGATTCACCCCTGATTAGATTAATATTTTAATTTTCCTAAGTTTAGACTTAGGAACCCCATTAAAAATATTAATTATTTTAATAAAATCACTTCTAGGTGGAATTTCCCAAAACACTTTCTGGGTTCTTTGGAATACATGTGCCCAAGCCTCCCTTCGAAATTTGAGGCTTAGAGAACATCCAATGCTACCCGAAATCAACAATTTGAATTATGTTACAGTACGAGTCTGTCATTATAGTGGAACAATAGGCAAGATACCATTAACCGTGAGGTAAGGATCACACACAATCCTATTGACCTGTGACAATAGGCAGGATATCACTTATTGTGAGGTAAGGATCACAAACTATCCTATTTTTTGTTGATCTTCCCAACTTGACCCTCAAGAGACAGTGGCAGAATACCTACATCACATAACTTGAGCGAGATACCACTTACCATAAATCATAAGGAACGTGCCTAACTCAAGTAGCCAGCACCCATAGGCTAGATGGGTGGGAAACAATCCCAACAAACCCAGCTTATGGGTACGATGCCAACTAGGGTATACTCTGTCAAAACCAAAGAGAGACAATCGGCAAGATATTACTTACCATGTGGTAAGGATCACAGCCTATCTTATTGCTCGATAATAGGTACAAAATGACTTACCAAGTAAGGTAAGCATCACAAACTATCCTATTGTCCAGAGTACCCTCAATCCTAGGAGCTCTCTGGTTCAATTACTTAACAAGTTATTTACCATGTAAATACTGAAAATAAATACAAGTATAGTATCAACACATAAAGATCATCAACTGAAAGTAAACAAGCACACAAGTGACATCGTTGTTTTTGGACTAATGTCCCCGGAAAAACCCAATGCGGGAAAACCGATGCAACTATTCAGAGGGTTTTATTATTACGCAGTTTCAGAATACAACCTGCGTGCCAAAAATGGCTCACCCAACAGAGAATGCCCTCGGCAATAGTACCTCTCAATTGGAGACAGATATTCCAGCTAAATCACCAGATGAACAATCCCACAGCAACAATGCAGCTTCTACTGCTCCACGTCACTCTGATAGGGACTATGTCACCCTATCCAGCTCTCCAGCTCTAGTCTGTCCCACGAAAAATCTCCCAACGCTGCCTCTAGGCCCTGCATCAGCCTCTCTGGGTTCTGTGTCAGCCTCTAGAGCCTCTGTGTCTCACACACTGGCCCTCTCTGGCTCTACGCAGCTCTTGGCTGCCTCTGCGTGGCCTCTAGCTAGCTCTGCGTCAACCTCTCCCAGCTTCTGCATTGATCCTCTCGGTACTAACTCTGCCTCTCTGTTATGTATTCACTGCCCCTCAGCTGCAACTCTAATCACTCACTCAATTTCCTCAGCAAACCCTACCCTAGAAAATCGAGTTCTTGATCTCTCTCAGTGTGTTCTCCAACTGACCCTCAAGCATCCTCTTATACTTTTCTCGTTGGTCCATCAACGGCGAAGATTAAATCTCTAATCAACGACTAAGTTTAGATTTGGTTTGATCCATTGCTTTTGGACTCTTCTAACCTAGTTTTATATTAATACCCATTAATATTTTATTTTTCCTAACTTTAGACTTAAGAACTCCACTAAAAATATTAATTATTTTAATATCTCCCAAACCGGTTAGATTTTGCCCAACCCATTCCTGGGCCTTGGAGATCTCAAGTGCTTTAGCCTCTCCACCAATTTTCATGGCTAGAGCACATCCAATGCTACCCCAAATCAACACTCCCTCTTAGCGAGGACTATGCTATAGTAATACTCCTTACTGAGTATCACCTTGATCATCCAGCATCAGTCCCTATGCTCATGCTAAGCCTCCCCGCCCAACATCCTCTGCACTGTTGCCCATGACCTTGCCACTGCCACTGTTGCATCTGTATGACAGGTCGCTCTGCATCCAAGTTGCTGCCCATGGCCCCACCACTGCCACTACTGCATCTACACTGCATCCCCTTCTCCTCACGCTACATCTTGCTGCCCATAGCACCACCACTACTAACTGCTGCACTGCAACCCAGTTATTGAGAAGGAAGTAACTGATCCACCCAACTCTGACATCCCTGTCAAGCTAGAGACACTCTTGATGCTGAAGCTACCTCTGCCACTAACAAGTGCTCCCTCTACTGACCTATGCGCTATTGCAACAACTCCATGCATCTCGCACTGTTGCCTCACGCTGTCCCGAGACTCCTGTACTGTAGCACCCTCCATCCGCATCTATCTCCACCGACATCTGCCAATACTACTACTTCTCTTTGGAGCTCCCATAGCAAGGTATAATCCAAGAGGTTGGGTACCTGAAGGATCCTGCCCCTCATCGTCTATAGTCCGTCTGACTACAACTCGATGTCTCCCCACTTCCTCTCAAGTGGTGCATGAGCACTCATGGCACAGTCGTCATCTATCTCCACTTCTTTTTCTGCCCTCGTTGGCACTGCCTTGGTCTCAGAAGCATCTCCCTTGCTCTTCTTCCTAGGACACTGGTTCGCATAGTGACCCAGTTCCCCACAATGAAAGCATTTGACCTTGGAGAGGTCCTTCTGCTTTCCCTTCTCCTGCTTTCCCACAGATGCGAGAGTCGCATTTTCTTCTTCCTCCTCCTTGTTTCTGACCCCTTTTCTGCTACTCCCTGCCTTGGTCACCCTTCTGATCTCTTATTGAAGAAGAGTCGCCCACAGTTCCTTCCAATCTGGAAGGCTCATCCTGCCCAGTATGCTCTGGACAAATACCTCCCAATCCTCTGAGACTACGTTTAATGCGGTCCTCACCATCAGTTCATAATCCGGCGTGGCCCCTATGGAAGTTAGCTGATCACGGATCTCCTTCAATCCACCAAGGAAGACATCTATCTGCTCTCCCTTCTGCATCTGGTATGACCACAACTGATTTTCAAGTAACATCTTCCTCTGCACGAAAGTATATTGATACAATTTCTTCAGGGCCTCCCACATCTCATTTGTCGTCTCCTTCTCGGTAATATGCGGCACCACATGATCCTTGAACCCATCAAGGATGATGCACTTTGCCCTGCCCATTACCTCCTCATACTTCTCATTTTCAGCGAGGTCAACTGGGATCGCTATTGTTTTCAAGGCGAAGTGCTCGATGCGATACCTGCCTAAAATAGACAAGATCCTGGCCTTCCAGACTACAAAGTTGGAAGCTCTGGCTAGTCTATCCTGATCTATCAGCCCATTCACTACCATCTTGCTGCTCTTCTTCCGACTCCTCTGAGTCTATTTATTTCCCTCCTGGATGTCCTTAGTTTGACTCCCTCTGAGTCTTGATTTCCTTTCTGGAAATCCCTCCTCCTTGATCTTGCCCTGATAAGTACTATTCTAACCACAGTACCCCACCAGCTTCGCTCCGCAAATTATCTGCAGCCCCCTATACTTCAACAACTTGAAGAACTAAGCCTTTAGGCCCTACGCAATCCCGACACCAGAGAAATCTGCACCTCTGAGCCACAGCGTCAATCCTTCCTGGCTGAGAAAAATGATCGGGCACTGCATAGGTCAGATCTACTCCTCTCTACCACTGCATTGATCCTCCTCCTGGCTCGAACTGATGATGCAGGCACTCTACGTCACCCCTTCCTTGATGTTTTCTGCTAGGATACCATGTTGGAAGTTCTAAGTTTAACCCGTTAGAAATTCTTCCTATACTATCTGATTTATTTATTCCTATTTGTTCAATTACTTAACAAGTTATTTACCATGTAGATACTAAAAATAAATACAATTACAGTATCAACACATACAGATCATCAATCGAAAGTAAACAAGCACACAAGTGACACCGTTGTTTTTAGACTAATGACCCCGGAAAAACCCAATGCGGGAAAACCGGTGCAGCTATTCAGAAGGTTTTATTATTATCCAGTTTCATAATACAACTTAGGTGCCAAAAATGGCTCACCCAACATAGAACGCCCTCAGCAGTAGTACCTCTCAGTCGGAGACAGATATTCCGACTACATGACTGGATGAACAATCCCACATCAACAATGCAGCTTCTACTGCTCTGTGTCACTCTGATAGGGACTGTGTCACCCTATCCAGCTCTCCAGCCCTAGTCTATCCCACGAAAAATCTCCCAACGCTGCCTCTAGGCCCTGTGTCAGCCTCTCTAGCCCAACATCAGCCTCTCTAGCCCAGCGTCAGCCTCTCTAGGCTCTGCGTCAACCCCTGGAGACTCTGCGCCTCACACGCTAGCCCTCTTTGGCTCTGCGCAGCTCCTGGTTGCCTCTGTGTGGCCTCTAGCTGCCTATGCGTGGCCTCTAGCTAGCTCAGCATCAACTTCTGCTGGCTTCTGCATTGATCCTCCCAGTACTAACTCTGCCTCTCTGCTATGTATTCACTGCCCCTCAGCTGCAACTCTAATCACTCACCTAATTTCCTCAACAAACCCTGCCCTAGAAAATCGAGTTCTTGATCTCTCTCTGTGTGTTCTCCAACTGACCCTCAAGCCTTCTCTTATACTTTTCTCGTTGGTCCACGAATGACTGAGATTAAATCTCTAATCAACAACTAAGATTATATTTGGCTTGATCCATAGCTTTTGGGCTCTTCTAACCCATTTTTATATTAATAAACATTAATATTTTATTTTTCCTAAGTTTAGACTTAGGAACTCCATTAAAAATATTAATTATTTTAATATCTCCTAAACCAGTTAGATTTTGCCCAAACCATTTCTGGGTCTTGGAGATCTCATGTGCTTTAGCCTCTCCACCAATTTTTGTGGCTAGAACACATCCAATGCTACCCCAAATCAACACTTTTCTCAAACATCTCTCCAAATAGCTTCCTCAACCATGTAGCCTCACAGCTAGCCATGCTAGCAGCAATGAACCCTGCCTCAGTTATGCTTAAAGCTATGAACTCCCCCTTCCTACTCATCCAAGATATCATGGCAGAATACAAACTAAAGCAGCCCCCTGATGTGCTCTTCCTATCAATAACGTCTCCAACCCAATCAGCATCAGTGTATCCATGAAGTCTCACATCTCCAACAGAATATATCAAACCTAGATTAATCGTCCCATGCAAATATCTTAGCACGTGCTTGGTAGCAACCCAGTGTGCATGAAGAGGCTTAGTCATGATTTGACTCAAAGTGTTCACTGCAAAACATATGTCCGAACGAGTGTTCAAGAGGAACATCAATCCCCCAATCAACTGTCGATACTTAGAAGGATTTGCCAAATCAGGTCCAGCAGCATCTCCGCATAACTTCTTGAAGTTCATCTCCATCGGTGTGGCCAGGGACTTGCATTTTACCATTCCAAATCTTTCCAACAGCTTCATGACATATTTTCCTTGGGAAAGGAAAATCTCATCGGGTCTTTGCCACACTTCTACTCCCAAGAAGTAATGCATCAAACCAAGATCCTTCATCTGAAACTCAAAGGCCAACTCCCTCTTACACTCAAGCATCAAGGGCTTGTTGCACACATTTTGTCAAAGTTTCGAGGAAACAGATGCACCATATTTTTCTTCAAAGTATCGAGATCATCAGCCATCAGCACTATGTTATTGTAAAGTCATTCTACAAAGATTTAATGTAAATGATGCTAATAAGAACATAAATGTATGTAACAACCTACGTAAGCATATTATTTTGGTGATAATTTCATCTTAAGAGGTTTCTCATCTCACTGGCTCATCTGTGTTTATAAACATAGATGATCGGCAGAGTGTTTCCCTCCAACCTCACCCCAAAGCTAGGGTGGAATTTGTTGTCAAACTCTTAGTTGAGTCCTAATGTTTTAGTCAAGTCTTATGTAAAAGTGATTTGAGAATAATTTAAGTTAATTGCCTAGATTATTTTATTACAAATCGCCTGGTCTACTACATCATAATGTGTCGCAGAATTGGGTATGTAATTTAAAGGTCTAAGCCAAATGGGTATTCCCCCTTTGAGGGTTGAATTTGTAAAATCTTATGTAAAAAATATTTTAGTGCATGGTCCCTCATACTTAGACACAATGGCTAAAATATTAGAGGGTGGAAAACATATTTAATTTCCTCAAGTGTCAATCAATTAAATTTTCTGGCAAAAAATAAATTAAAATCATAATCCAGACATTTAATTAATTAGAGTCAAAATTAAAAGTGTAGAGAAATTAAATTCTCCAAGTGGAAAAATTTGTGGGTACCATAAGAATTAATTTTTGGAGGTCCCCCACCAAGGGAATATTGGAAATTTCAAGTAATATTGGATCCTTGGACCTTGGTGGTTAAGTCAAAGTCAAATTTTTGAGGAAATCGGCTCAAAATAATTATTTTTTACCTAATAAAAAAAGGATTTAATGAGAAATTCGAAAATTCCTCAAAATAAATATTTTCAAGGGCTAAGATTAAAAGAGCATCAAAAATTTATCAACGGCCAAGATTATTTTGACCACGATCAAGCCAACTAGACGTTATTTTTCCATTTGGAGGATTTACCTATAAATTAGAGAGTCATTTGTCTCAAAAGCCATCTGATATTTGGCTAAGAAATTGTTGCAGAAGCATTGATGTAACACTACAGTCCCGCTGGAAACGTTTATTTGAATCATAATAAAGACTTTGGGGTGCACTTCAAGGTGATTTGTTGTATGTGCTAGGTACGAGCTTTCGTATATTGTGTTGATTAATGTTAAAATTTGTTTTTCATCAGATGGGGATAAAGTCATTCTACTGATAAATTTTGGGTTTATCTTAGATGATTTGATTTGCCATGTCTAACAAATTTTCTTGAGAAATATATATGTTTGCAAGTTCCCCAGTCCTTGGTCCCCAAGTTCACAAACTATGGGCATGAATCGAACTTGTTTGGACTCCAAATATTTATGTCATTGATTTAACTTCACTAAGGCTATAGTGTGCATTAATTTTCCAAAGCATTATTAGCCATTTATCAAAGCAAATCCCCAAATAAAAATAAATAAATAAAATCAATTTATTTTAAAACCATTGTATATTTGTAAATTATTTGTAAATTATTTTTTCTAATTGGGGTTTTCGGGTTATAAGAATTTTTGTATATATTGGGGTTTTGGGTAGTGTTGATAATATCGCGGAGATATCGGCGATTTTCAGAAATATCGCCATATTCTCGACGAGACGAAATATCGTGATATTTCCTCTCCCAAAAATATCGCGATATTTCCAAGAAATCGTTGATATCTCGGCAAAATATCGCGCGACAACAGGAAAAATCACCACGCAGGCTGGGTCGTGGCTAGAAAAGGGAATTTTCTCTTTTCATTTGCTCATTTCGATTTCTGAGTCTTGCAGAAGGAAGGGGAAGAGCTTTGTGGTGGTTGTCAAGGAGGGATTGAGGATCAAACAATCATTATTACCACCAACTAAGAATCTTTTGTGGATCAAAGATTGAAGAACAGTGAGGCAAACTTCATTTCTTTCATTAACAGGTATGTTCTTAAAACCCCTATGTTAATGATTTCTTTCATAGATTTAGAGTTATGCTTGCATGCCTCTTTTCCTACCAACATTTTGCTTCTTTGTTTTTTTTCCATTCGCTAAGATTTTCATGCCATGAGCCAATGCAAGGGTTTTCTCACTATTTGGACAGCAAGCTTCATTTTTTCTCCCTATTTGGACAGCAAGCTTCATTTTTTTTTAAGTTTCTTATGCACCCTCTTATTGCCATTTTTCATTCACATTGCAAATAATGTAGTAGTTTTTTTTAATAAGGTGCTTATTACTTATTATTTTTTGTGTTGGGGTGTTTAATGCCATTTTTTTGTTCTTTTTGGTGCCTTAGGTATGAATTAGTTCACTACAAATATGCCAAAAGTCTTGGACCCATTTTGGGAATATGGGAACCCTGATGGTGGGGCAAATAGGGCATATCTATCATGCAAATTGTGTGGGACCAAGATGGAAAGTGGGTTACGGGATTAAAATACTATCTAGCTAGACTCCCTGAACATGATGTAATGCCTTGTACGGTTTCTAGTGTGGAGGTTATACAAAAAGCTCTTGAAGCAATTGATGAAAAAGACAGAAAGCTAGCTGCTAGGGAGAGGGCACTAATCTCAGATAAATAGCTGCTAGTTTTCTATGTTTTGCTACATATAAGTTTATAACTCATGATTATGGAATACTTTTATATATGTGATGTTATTTTGTATTGGCTCTCAACATTTGACTCCTTGATTGGACAATTATCAAGGATCAGCACGATTTGGTATCGCCTTTGATGTATCATTTTTATTTTACATCCACTACATCATATATATCAGTGCTTTCTTCATATTTATGTGTCAATGTGTTTATTTCATGTTGTTATTGCTTTATATGTTTAAAAATATGAAAAAAATGAATATATTATGCATTTTTTTATGTTTACCGATATTTGCCGATATTTTCGTCGATATTGTTGATAAGATGTTTTCTGGACCCTCACCAATATTTTGCCGATACCGATATTTTCAACACTAGTTTTGGGTATTTGTAAATCTATTTTTCCATGTGAGATCAAGTGGAGAAAGCTAAAATAAAGCTAGATCTAGGCCCTTGACGGTCAGATCTAGTCTCTAAAAATTTTTGCAAGGCCAGCCATTGAAAAAATTGAGCAAATTTGCAGATCTAAAGAAATAAAAATTTTCTGAAGTTGGGGTTTCGTGTTTTAGCCCTCCCAAGTCTAGATCCAGCCCAGCTACGGCCAGCGTTGGCCTCCATCACCCCCCATCATCCCTTTTCCCCTCTGTGTCAGCATTTTAGGCCCTTTTTAGGGCAAGTCGTAAGCCCTAGAGGCCTCGGCCTCCCTCCCTAGCCCCAGCATTAGGGGTTTTAGGCCTTGAAATGCCTAGCCATAGGCCTAAAAGGTCTTGGCCCCCCTTCTAAGCCCTAGACGATTGCCTCAAAGGCTAGTCGTGGCCTTTTAGGGTCCTAATTTTCCCTCTTCCCCGAGCGTCAAGCCCTTTCGGGCTTCCTCTACCTCTTCCGTTCGATCTGCCTTCCTTGGCCCTTTTTGACCCCTTTTCAGCCCTCTTTGGTTTCTTTTCCCTAGCCACTAGATTTTCTTGAGCCCTTAGCCCTCTCCTAGCCCTAATTTGACCCTTAAGCCATTTCTAAAGTTTTTAGGACTGAATACTTTGTGTGTTTTGCAGAAATTTGGTTCAAAAAGTTTGATTTGCAAGTGGCAACTCTATTGCAAAATTTTGACAAGTTTGGGCAAAGTGATCTTCAAGGCCTTGGGCCTAGGGTTTGCTCTTTAAACCCTAATTTTTCATTGTTTTATTACTGTTGCAACACTTATTTCATAACAGAAATATAAGTGCCCCTAAAACATATTGAATTGGTCAAAATACTCTAAAATTGCATAATAATTTTTTCCTAAATTGTTGGCCACTTAGCCATTGCATATCTAGTCTAGATCTAAATTTTAGCTTGTTGGAATTTCTCTGCATAACTGAATAATCAGATCTAGAATTTTTTGAATCACACACCTAAAAAGGCTTTAAAAATTAGATTTTTCAGTTTTGGTAAATTTTTCCAAGTTTTGGGTTCGATTTGGCACATGTTGTAGCATAAATAACTCATTGATTTTTTGATCTACTTACCGCTGTAACAAGTTTTCAAATCTGATATTTTCTAAATATCATACTTTCAAGGTCTTAAAAATTTATAGTTTTCAGTTTGGCAAGATAATTTTAAGTTTTGGGCATGTTTGGGTACTTGTTGTAATATTGATATATCACTATTCACGCATTTTCTTACTGCTGAAATAAGTAAATCAGATCTGAAATTTTATGAATACTGCATCTTAAAGTGGACTATACTCATAATTTACATTAGGCAAAGTATTGGGCATCTCATTGAGCCTCTTTGGTTATCATAGGCTTGTTGTTTCTTGGGTCTATATTGATTTACTTACTACTGTTCTAATATCATCACAAGTGTCTTTTTCATAGTAATTTGTTGTTGTTAAGCACTAATAATTGATTATCTTGAGTTAAATTTGAGAATTCGTTAACTTGGCACTTCAAACACTCAAACATCGAAGTTCTAATCTTGTTGATGAGTTAAGTCAATTTGTGTTTAATTGAGCATATTTGTTCACTTATCATGGACACTTGTGGGCATGGATTAGTGGGGTGATTCGGCAAAAACAGTAGGCTAAGTTTGCACTCGTCAATGTTGCACTAATCATTATCGGGATTAAATCAGCGCGGGAGCAAAATTGGAAAAAATCGGGAAAATCAGGAAAAAATCGTAACATACAAAAATATTCATTTTTTTCAATTTTTTTAATATCTAAAGCATCTACAACATAAAATAAATACATTGACACATAAATATGATAAAAGAACTAATATATAAGATGTTTAATATCATTTCTAGTGCCACATCACACATAACAATGAATTATGTCCTGAATAGTAAGTCCTGACTCATGACTCCCAACTCAGCCTCAAAATATCAACAAAAAATATAATAATGTATCTCATATCATGAGTTAGAATGTCATATACAATGAAATGAACCAAATAACTAAAGTCTAATACTATTGATTTCCTTTGCCCCTCTAGATGTAAATGTCGGTGGAGTTCGCAGTAGACTCTGCTGTGCTCTAGAAGCTGAAGAACTAGGAGCTACAGGAGGTAGACCACGTCCTCCACTGGTGACAAGGGTAGCTTGGGTCACCTCCTCCTCCAAAATATATATATATATATATATATATATATATATATATATATATATATTCGTGATTTTTTCATAAAAATCGCCACAAAAAAAATTGTGATTTAATCGGCAGATAATATCGCCGATTTGAAAAAATTGTGATTAGTGCAACACTGGTACTCGTCTCCTATGCCCGATTCGGCGGTTAGGCTTGTATCTGAGTCCCATGGGATCTCCTTTACTGGCCATTAGCTTTAGCGCTAGCACTACGTGGGAAATCCTAATTTTGTTTGCGTGGTCCCACCTCCCAACACCATATACATCACTCCCTTCCACTCATTTTAACCCCATTTATCACTTTTCCCATCCAAGTCCACATGGGGTTAGCCTCCCCTTGTCCACTTTGGGTCAGGCTTGGAACAATGCTCGGAGGTTGATCCAACTAAAAATAAAAGAAAAAGCATAATTTGGCCACTTACAACAAGAAATGTACCACAAAATGCAAAAGATGGTCGGGACATACCAATTTAGCACATGGGCAAAATCCAAACATGATCTCTACCCCTAATTCATGGCCATCACCTTGGTTCCTAATGGCCCTAGATGAGCCCCCTTCACACTAAGGAACCCATGATTATCCCAACCTCTGGCGGGCAATGAATTGCCCCACCTTAAAAGTGTGTATCCACTGTATATCCTAGCTATCCATAAATTAATAAATTGTGTAAGGGTTTGTTTGAGATTTACTGTCAAGTGCTAGGTTTCGAGGAAATTTAACATATATGTGTGTGTGTGCGTGCGTTTGTAATAATTTAACTTTAAGGCCATAGCTAAGCCAGATACCAAATTGGTCTATAAGACCCTCACTGTTTGTGGGACAAAGAACCCTCCTCCATGCAGCAATTCAACCACTAAGTCTACAAAGATGTACATACTCTTACCCCTCTGGATTTGAACCTGTCCCCTGTTAAGAGTAAACACATGTCCTTAACCATTAGGCCCACTCACGCTGTAACTATCCCATATCCAGATGTATCATTTCCAAAAGAATTCTAAAACTGAAATCCATATTCTTATCCATATCCTATTTGTAACTCAGCTCAAAAACTACTTAAGTGGCATATGACAAACAAGTAATACCTAAACACAAACGGCAAAATAGCACTAATTCATAGAGCAGGAACCTGAGACTCAGATGTGCCCTTAAAGGAAAAGAGAAAATTATAAAGCTTCCTATACTTTTCAAGAAAACCAAAGCAAGGATAAAAAGGAAAGCAAAGAATCTGGGAATATAATAGAATAAAGCCCAATAACAGAAAACATAAAAATCGAACGTGGAATATGCCATGTACATGTCTCCAAAGTACTTGATATTTCAGGTAACATATTTTCTAAAACCGTTGTTTTAGTTAAAAATTTCTTATATACAAAAGTCATTTAGAAAATATCAGATAGTAATTAGGACTTCGGAGCAAAGAAAAATATGCACATTGTCATTACTCAGTCTTCAAAGACTTCCAGAATTGAGCTAGAATTTTATTTGCAACTTCTTGCAAGTATGGGTTCTACAGCAATCTACAATCAGACAAGAAATTTGAAACTATTGATCAGTCTACAAAAGTGACTAGAGGTAGAATAATGACAAGACAATGTAAATACTAATTTGAAGCTCAAGGATTCCAACTTACCCACAGTTCACAACCCAAAGTGAGCCGATCATTACTGCATATCACAGGAAGCACAAGGCTATCTGTGGGAATATGTGAAACTCGTGAAAACAAAAATATTGCTGCATCCAAGGACTGAAAGAATATCCGAGCTCCAGCAAAGAAGAAATTCCCAATGCTGCAAAAACATGAGATCTAATAATGTTGCAATATATCATCCTTTATTCCATCAAGCCCATAAAGTGGGAGAAACAAACAATGAGTTCACCCAGTTAAAAACTCGAACATATCCATATCAAAATTTTCAATTTTGCGAAAAAAAAATGATATCTCCATGAAATATGTCGGGCTAGGATAATGCCCAAAACATTTTACAACACCACAGAAAATGATAAAGTCATTAGTCGTAGAAACAAATGAATCACTTACACAAGGTGGAGAAATGAAATCCATAAAGTGTAGTTAGCCTGGTTTGTGTCATTCAGATTAAAATCACGTTGCCAAGACTGCACATAGGCCAAACAACCAGTAATATTCCATGTTCCGTAATGCACAACTAATCTGCCAGCAGTATCTGAGTTTCCAAATGGGTGATTCGAAACCTGATGGTTATTTGGAGGAAGATTTGTCTCAGACAAAAAAATGTCTGGCCTCCACTTTCAAAACAGTTTTTTGAATTTTCTTCTTATGCTTCAACTGAAAGAGTAGTTGATGTTATATAGTTATTCCCAGTAGTGTCCCCTAACAGAAAGAGATAAATTGAATGGTGAGATTACTAAAGATGAACTTCTTGCTGTCCTGAACTCGATGAAAAACAGCAAATCCCCTGGTCTTGACGCCCTGCCCTATGAATTTAAAAAAAAATTAAAAAGCAGCAAATTGTTGGTGAAGACTTGTGTTCCTTGCATGGAAAGTAGCTCTCCTCAGTATACATTATCGTGAGCTATAGAATTGAATGTAGTATGGATGCTTGTGAAAATTGAGCTGCTATACTTTATCTGAAAGAAGAACAGTGATGTTATTTTTAATAAGTGAGAGCCTTTTCGCACCTACTCCCAATACATTGACACATGCCAATCTATCCTTGAAGATCATAATGCAAACCCCAAGTTGGAATTGAGATGGACAACCTAAAATAGCTATTGGAATTTTGGGGCAAATCCCCTTTACATGATGGGGACCACCTTGGACCTCTCGAGCTACCTCTACACAATCTCATCAGAGTGGCCACCATCTAGCTATAATGGAAGTTAGAGAGTGACATGAACATGTGTCCAACATGTCTCTCACCCCTGCTATCCACAAAAAATACTTGCCAACTCTATCCCCTGCTATATCGAAGGACCCTAAGCCAGTTGTGCCTTCTAGCAATGTATTGAAGATGTAAGTGAATGAACCTCTAGCAATCACCAGTGGGGGTTGTACCCTTCATCAGTATTTGAAACTACCTTTGTTGTAAGAACCCAAAGGTGTCCAGATAATTTTGAGAAAAGAGCCAGCGTCACCTCACTCAATCCCTCTCACTTTGGGTTGGTGTGTTACCAACCTCGAGCAGAAACCTTGGGTGATTTAAGGGTTCAACTATATACATTTAGGGGTGTTGACTGCTGAGTTCCACTTAGCAGATATGAAGACTCCATAGCCCATGACATAGAATGTACATAAAAAAATCAGAAGTTCAGATGTCAACAAGGTATTCCAGCCCCTTTCTCTCTCCTCTTTCTTCTTTTGTCCTCAAAGTCCGCAACACTACAGGGAGTTGTAAAAATGTCGCTAGCATGTAATATCCCTAAGGAAAATTTACGGTAATAAACAAAGCATGCATAGACAAAACACACAGAAAATTTGACCAAATATTAGAACACGAAATAGAGCCAAAAACTGCGCTGCTGAGCCATTTTATTGATAAAACATTGTTAGGATATTCCGACGCATAGGAATAGTTAAGTATAACTTGGTCTAGTATAGAGTTAGGTAAAGTGTGTTTCTTTATTGTGTACATTTGTAA
This sequence comes from Pinus taeda, assembly GCA_000404065.3. Classification (NCBI taxonomy): domain Eukaryota; kingdom Viridiplantae; phylum Streptophyta; class Pinopsida; order Pinales; family Pinaceae; genus Pinus; species Pinus taeda. Next base: position 97,564 of record APFE031609391.1, read on the forward strand.
CTTACAATCCGACAGTCACAATATGTAGTGATCCGACGATTCATTCTCTCCTCGGTATTACCAACACTTGATCCGTGGCTTAACACCCGATTGGTCCATAAATTCTATTTAAAGTGCATGAAGGGTCATTTGTAGGTTAACCGTTCACGAGAGAAGCTTATGTAAATTTTCATTCTTTATTAATAAATTGCCTGAAGTGGCCGCGTTGGCTCAGGCCGTGGACTGTTTCCCTCTCTGAGGGTTTAACCACGTCAAAATACTGGTGTATTGATCTGTGATCTGTTTGTGAGCGGTGTCCTTTTGGTGTTCTGTCTGAGGAACTTACCCTGTAAATTCCTACATGGTATCAGAGCTATTTCAGGGCCGCGTCCATTGGTGATCCAAATCTGAAATCGGTTGAACTGCATCCGACTACCATCTCCTAGATCTGTTGTTTCTGACTGCTTTCGGGCCGAGAGGACTGCTTTGTTGTGTTGGGAGCATCTGTTCCAGTGAGGAACCCCTTTCGTTTCACG
>APFE031609403.1:7608-31030 GCA_000404065.3 Pinus taeda
GATTGGGGTTACTGATAATCCCTTTCTTGTTGAGAGGGAGTGTTGAAAATAGCAACAAGAAATGCTAAATATAGAAGTGCTAAATTTAGTACTACTATAAATAGCATTTCGGGATACCTTTCTATTTTAGTTAGTCCCTGAACTAAAATAGAGAAGTAAAATTTGAATTTGATCTTAGCAACTGTTTCTAAAATAATTAATTAATTCACCATGATTTAATTAGTTGTAGAAAATCAAACATGAAGTCTATGTGGGGACATGCAACAGTTTCTCCATTGATTGAGGAATTTATCCATCAGTTAAAGAGATAAGGATGAGTTGTAATTAGTTGGCTCAGTTAACTGAGTCAAGTCCAGTTAGATTAATTCAAACAGTTTGTTGAATTAATTGTGAGTTCAGTTAGTTAATGCATGGATGCATGTAACTGTTGCACTTCAGATAACTGAATATTCTCTCATAAATAACTCATGCATGTCAGTTCAGACAGAGATCCAGTTGAGATTAGATGGAGGGATAGTGTACTATTAGTTGTAGGAATATTCCATTGTGAATATCTCTTGCATGCAGAAGGAATTCATTCTTGAGGATTTCACAATTACTTCTTCAGTTTTTGTGAGTGTGATGAGGCCAATTCACACATGTGGCATCACTGGACCCCAAGAAAAACTGCGTAAGGAAATAAGAGGCTTGGAGGGCTGAGGAAAGGCATATCTCTTATCTACTCAGTCTGTGAGCTATATTGTTTGATTGCAGAGAGAGCGGGATAGCTTGTGAGTTGATTCTTTTTGTAATATTGAACATATTTCCACTTGTATGATAATACAGAGATTGGGGTTTTAGGCTGAGGCTTTCCTTGGGTTATGTGTGATTGATTTTTCATTCCCAGTTATATGTGTTCTCATTGATCTTGCTCAATTCGATTAAGCTTCCGCAAAGTTTGTTGTAGAAGTATATCTTGTATTTTGCTTTAGTATATTGCATAATCTATTGATCTACAGTGGGAATTTCTACATGGTATCAGAGCAAAGGTGATCAAATCAAAGAACAATATACAAGAAGGGAGAAGTTTGAAGTTTGAAGTTCCTGAATATAGAAATCATGTTCTTATCACATCTTAATTTCACCAATGGCATTCAACAGTTTAAGACTAGAATATGCTCTTGATGGTAGTTCGAATTATATAGCCTGGAAGGATTGCATGGAAGCAGTATTAGAGGATAACGGTCTAAAGGACTTCATTGATCAAGAAGTCCCCAAGTCGGCTGATGCTACTGAATTGGAGGAATAGAAGAAATGTGTGGCTAGAGCTAGGAGAATCATTCTGGAGGGAGTTTGAGACCACATAGTCTCAAGTCTCCATGGGAAGTGTTATCACTCAGGTTGTCCCTTGGCTCCTTAAGGGATACGACCGAGGTAACCACAAACCAATCTTTGGATTGTAGGTTCTAGCCCACCTGCAATCAGAGAGGGCTCTCTCTTTATGTTTTAACTTTGTTGATGAGGATTTTAGGCTAGTTATTGGGTTCAGGGTTCTTGTTTGTGTTTGGATGGAAGGAAAATGCTTTCAAGCAGAGAGGCAATTCATGAAGTGATAAGTTTCAAATCATTGGGCATGGAGTCATGGGTCAGGATTGCCAGTGCGTTTTCTTGGTCACAAGAGGAACATGGAGCAGGATAGCTGCACATAAAACAACTTTCAAGCTAAAGATGAATGGAATGTAAGGAATGAGAGGCACTTAAGAATCTCTCACTCAGCTTAACAGAGGGAAGGAATGATCTCTATCTAGGGACAATGAAGAATCCTTGGATAACTGTCATGCGTGATAAGGTTAGGGCAAACATGAGCCATGTGGAATTCATATTTATGCCTAAACAGAGGAAAACATAAAGAAACAACAGAAATTGAGCATAGAGTGTAATTAAACAAATTCTAAGCTAATCTTTCTTTTCTGCTGTTTAGATGGTAACTTATGAATGGAAAACAGAGGTAGGAAACACTTATTGAGTTATGCGACAACACGAGAATTCCATGATCACTCTTCAACCGTCAAACATAGTGGACAATCCATTCTCCAAAAAACTCAGAAGCAGTCTTTGATTATAGAAACTATCAGGTATTATAGTGTTAGTCTCTCCTGAAGAAAAATAAGCTAAAAAAGCTTCTCAACCAACCAATCCTTCATACAATTTTCAGGGTCGTTTTTATAGAGAAAATATCTCGAAATATTTATTACAACCGACCTAAAACAGGTCTGCGGAAAAAACTTTCTAAACCTAAAACTGTGCTAAAATTAAATGCAGGTAAATATCTATTGAACTGTGTCAGAGGCAACTGGATCAAAATGAATGTAATGTAGCCCTTGGTGGCTCGGTGCAGTACTACTGGAGTAACTGCACTTTGGGATTTGCAGATCTGATCTTGTGTGAGTTAAATGTGCAATAAACATGACTTGAGAGCCTTGAGCGGCTTCGCCCTTTTCTTTGACTTTGCTGGGAAGGTGTTTAATTTTCACTTGCTTTGGGCCGCTGCTAAGATCTTCGCTGATACTCTTCGCCGCAACACTGATACTCTTTGGCATTAAATGGGCTTTATCATTCCTCTGATACTCTTTGGTGTTTGGATTGAAACACTATCTGCCGCTCCCTGATTCATTATGACATTTGAATTTGGCTTCCTTCTGCTTCCGTTTTGATGAAAACTGCAAAATCGGCTCTTTTTGGTGCAAAAACGACTGCGGACCCAAAAAGATTCCCTAAAGATTCCCCATTTCGGCCTATTTCCCGTAGCGATGCGCGATTAGCGCCGAGGCGCTAATCGTGCATCAAAAACTGCCTCTGTTTTTGAATCTGGGCTTTCTAAGCTGCGATTTCGCCTTTGCGTTCTTTTCTGGCGGGTGAAGTCAGCATGACATCAGCAGTGGGTCCTGGTACGGTGAGCGACGTGGCAGGGTGATGTGGTGCTTGCGTGGCATGATATTTCTCTCTTTATTGCGATGCGATATACTCTCTTTGATGCGATAGCGATATCGCATCGGCGAAAAGGGAATGCAGCATGTATTTGGGGAGATGGATCTAGCGATTTCCAACTTGCGATATCGCATCGACGGAAAGGGGAAGGAGCATATATATGTGATATATAATATTGCGATATCACATCGGTGGAGCACTCATCGGGAAGAACTCTAATCGGGCAATATTGGCATTGAGACTTCCGACTGCGATATCGCATCGGAGGAGGTCGAAAGGGATTGGAAGACTGTTTTGGGGGAATCGGCAAAGGTTTATTGCGATCGGAAGGAGTGAGTGTGTGCTTTTGAAGAGTATTTGAGGCCTCGGAAGGGGTCCGATAACCTAGAAAGGAATTTTATGCTTTGGAAGGAGTCCGTTGTATTAGAAGATGGTTTGAAGGGGCAGCATGAGGGTTCTTGCCAAGTTTCAGATAAACTGAGCAATTCCCGGGGGTACTTATGGTTATTTTCAACCAGAGGGAGGGGATATTACATAGGGGAGTTATTACCATAGTTTTAGTAAGGGAAATGGGAAATAGATAGGGAGCTACATAGTACAGTTAATAGTTAATATGACAAGTGATAAGAAAGCGCTAAGTATGTAAATCTTAGGCTATTGGGGAAAAATGGTCCAAAAAAGGAAATGACCATTCCTTGGGTAAAGCAGATCTTTACCAAGGCAATTGACATGGGAAATGATGAAACTTAAGAGGTATCAAGCAGATCTTGATCTCTTTCGGGGAAGTTAGTGAATGATTTGGGGAAGAGGAAGAAAGGGAAGTTAGTTATGCTTCGTTTGAAATCCTTCAGATGGGAACTGCTTGCTAGCTGTGATCTGGATAAATATAACACCTGAAAATGTGGAGTTGATCATAAATCACCAATCTGCAACCTCAGAATTACCTACCCAGCCTACTTACCTAACATTTTTTCTTCTTTTGGTTTGGGTGCACTTAAACTTGCAGACCCAGCATTTCAATTTTTCTTTTTATGCCTTCCTATATACAAACTACCCTTATTTCTTCCAAGGGCCCACATTAAGCAGTTGGGCTCCTTTGATTCTCTACCTATCTAAGAATATGCCAAGATTAAGCTGTTTGGACAGATTTTCATTCTCTATATTCTAAAACAGGAAATTGAAACCTAGGGAGACCAAGATTGGCTGTTTGACCTCCCTTTAGCAAAAATTCTAAAAACTGGAATGACTCTTCAAAATTGGAATGCAGTAGATGAACTTTGAGTAGCATTCTTTCCTTGCCTCTTTCTTTGGTGACTGTTTAGCAAATATGGAGCATTGCAACATGCAAAGTATGACATATTTGGCCTGTAAAAATGTCAATCATGAAATAGGAGTAACCTGCTGTAGCAGGAGGCTAACAGGAAGGAGAAACCATTTTCTATGTGGAAAATATTGAAAGATCTATATAAGAATAGTAGCGATTATAGGAAGCTGGCGCTGAAAGACAAGCTTTGGAAAATCAAGTGTGAAAAGGGCAACATGATCTCTACATATCTAAACAAGCTCACCACCTGCAGGGATGAGCTTGGAAGTGTAGGGATCATGATCGCTGATGATGACATGGTGAGTCTTGCATTCCTCAGTCTTCCTAAGTGTTGGCATAACTACCAAGACTCGGTTAATGGAAGAGAAAAACTGCAAGATTGGGAATGACTTTGGTTGGATTTGATGCAGGAGGAAATAAGAAGAAGCACTAGAGATGGATCCTCATCGAAGCAAGATGATGAGGAAAATCTAGCCTTAGCGAGTAAGGCGAGGAAAGGGAAAGGGAAGGTGTCCCATCCCAAATCCGGTTCTTCCCATGGTGGGAAGAAGTTTGACAAATCGAAAGTGCGATGTTTTCATTGTCATGAAGTGGGCCATTATGTCCACAAAAGAAATCCAAGAAGGGTTCCTTGAAGGGATCTGATGGTGAGGCACTGGCCTCACAATTTGAGTTGGATTTCTCACTTATCGCATGCATGGTTTCATCCATGGTGGGCTGTGTGTGGTACTTGGACAATGGAGCTTCATTCCACATGTAAGGTGACAAGAATCTTTTCAATACCTTGGAGGAGAAGGATCTCTAGATACGGATCGAGATGGGCGATGATGGAAAGTATCATGTTTTAGGTGAAGGTATAGTTGTGTTTTAGAGGGAGCATGGAGCTCCCCTCACCTTGACTGATGTAAAGTATGTACCAGGTCTGAAGAAGAATCTTGTGTCTGTCACTATGGTAGAAGATAAAGGCTATGATGTAGTCTTTAGTAAAGGAAAGGTATTCCTGAGGCATATTGATACTGGACAGGTAAAGCGAATTGGGATTCGAGTAAAGAATCTCTACAAGCTGGAGGTAGACGACTGTGCTGCATTGAGTTTCAAAGTTGAGATGGTGCAGAGCCAAGATGTTGGTAAGCTATGGCATAGAAGACTGGGCCACTTGCACCATGGAGCCCTGAAGATCATGCAGCAAATTTCTACGGGCTACCCAAGGGAAAACTGGAGTAGATGAATACATGCAAAGGTTGTACCTTGGGTAAGTATGTGAAATCTTCCTTTCCGGATCGAGACAGTAGAGCTAGAGCAATCTTGGAGTGATTTCACTCAGATTTTTGTGGACCATTCTCTACAACCTCCACCGCTAAACAATGGTAGTATGTTATTTTTATTGATGATTTTTCTCGTAGATGCTGGATCTATTTTATGCAAAAGAAGGATCAGACCTTCTTGAGGTTTTGTGAGTTTAAAGCCTTGGCAGAGAAAGAATCCGGAAAGAAAATAAAAGCCTTGTGTAGCGACAATGGTGGAGAGTATGTCTTCCAACAATTTAAAGAATTTTGCACTGCAGAAGGAATTAAATGGGAATTGACGACACCCCATAACCCACAACAGAATGGGGTGGCTGAAAGGAAGAACAAATCGATTGTGGGAACAACTCGAGTGATGTTGCATGACCAAAGCCTACCACTTCATTTGTGGGTTGAGGCATGCAATACAACAATATACTTGCAGAACAGAAGCCCACACCATATACTGGGAATGAATACACCTATGGAGGCCTTTTCCGGGAAGCGACCAGATGTGAGTCACTTCTGAATCTTTGGATCACTAGTTTACTGTCATGTGACCAAAGATTCTTGAAAGAAGTTGGATCCAATAGTTGAGTTGGGAATACTTGTGGGGTACATGGATACACCCAACAACTATCGGGTGTACCTACCTACCAGTAAGAGGACAATGGTACGTAGGGATCTGAAGTTCGACAAGTAGCAAGCCATGCGATTATCACTTGAGAGGGAGCTCAAGTTGCATGCAGAGGAGGAACTTTCAGTTTCTAAGGAGGAGGAGCCTCAGATTGATGCGGAGTAGCCACATGTAGAGGATTTGGGAGTGGATACATCCACTCATGCTGAGACTTCTAGAGATGGGAAAAAACACTCAAGGGAAGCTGACAGGCTGATGCTGGATGTGCGGGAGAATGTGGAACAACCATCTTCTCAACGGAGACAAAGGAGGTCGCCTAAGTAGTACACTGGGTACATGGCCCTGGTTGGGGAGTTTGTAGATACTGAACCTTCTTCATTCGAGGAGGCAGTGCAATAACTAGTCTGGGTTGATGCAATGGTAGAGGAGTACGAGTCTATTATTCAGAACATTTTGTGGGATGTTATCCCAAGACCTCAGGGAAAGTCAGAGGTGAGTTCCAGATGGATTTACAAGGTAAATTAGGCAAGTAATGGCAGTGTTGAAAACATAAGGCAAGGTTTCTTGCTCGGGGTTTCTCACAGGTCGAGGGGATCGACTACGATGAAACTTTTACTCCCGTCGCAAGGTACTCATGGATTAAATCGATGTTGGCACTATCAGCTCAGATGGGGTGGAAGATCCATTAGATGGACGTGAAGACAACATTCCTCAATGGGAAGATTGAGGAGGAGGTGTAAGTTGAGCAGCCAGAAGGTTTCGAGACCTTTGATTGTGAGTTGCATGTGTGCAGACTCAAGAGGGCTCTGTATGGGCTGAAGCAAGCACCCCATGCTTGGTACACCAGGATCGACAACTATTTCACCGGGTTGGGCTTCACCAAGAGTGAAGCAGATGTGAACCTTTACCACATCATGGTAGAAGGTAAACCATTGATCATTGTTCTTTATGTCGATGATATGATTTTGATAGGTGATGATCAACTGATACAATCTTGCAAGGAGGACCTTGCAAGAGAGTTCGAAATGAAAGACATGGGTCTTATGCACTACTTTCTAGTAAATCGAGGTGTGGCATAAAGATGGTGAAGTATTTGTGTCTCAAGGCAAGTATGCCAATGAGATACTAAGGCACTTTCACATGGAGAAGTGCAAGCCCATGCAGACTCCTCTAGGTGAGAACTGGGGGAAGGAGGATGCTACTTCAAGTGAGGTAGTAGCTGCTACTGTTTATCGATAGCTGGTGGGTTCACTTGTGTATCTGGTGAACACACGACCCGACTTATGCTTTGCGGTGAACCAGTTGAGTCAAGCTATGGTTCAGCCTACCAAGCTGTTTTGGAAGGCAGTGAAGCATGTGCTGAGATACCTCAAAGGCACATCTTAGTTCAGATTGTGGTACAGACCAACAGAGGGAGTGAAGCTTCGGGGCTTCACAGATGTGGATTGGGCAGGAAGTCCATCAGACCGGAAGAGCACTTCTGGAGGAATCTTCAACCTTGGTTCAGCTGCAGTTTCCTGGTATAGCAGGAAACATATAACCGTTGCACTTAGCTTAGCAGAGGCTGAATACATGGCTGCTAGTCAGGCTGCATGTGATACCATTTGAATGCGGAATATTCTAGTGGGATTGTTTGGTCAGAGGATGGATCCAACCGTGATCTGCTACAATAATCAGAGTTGTATCAGACTCTCTGAGAATCCAGTTTTTCATGACAGGTCTAGGCACACTGATATCCGATATCACCATCTTCGAGACTGTGTGGTCAAGAGGATCATGTTGTTGCTGTATGTTTCGACCGAGGAACAAGATGCAGATATTTTGACGAAGGCATTTTCAAAATGCAAGTTCAAGTTACATAGGGACAGGATTGGGGTTACTGATAATCCCTTTATTGTTGAGAGGGAGTGTTGAAAATAGCAATAAGAAATGCTAAATATAGAAGTGCTAAATTTAGTACTACTATAAATAGCATTTCAGGATACCCTCCTATTTTAGTTAGTCCCTGAACTAAAATATAGAAGTAAAAATTCGAATTTGATCTTAGCAGCTGTTTGTAAAATAATTAATTAATTCACCATGAGTTAATTAGTTGTAGAAAATCAAAACATGAGTCTATGTGGGGACATGCAACAGTTTCTCCATTGATTGAGGAATTTATCCATCAGTTAAAAGATAAGGATGAGTTGTAATTAGTTGGCTCAGTTAACTGAGTCAAGTCCAGTTAGATTAATTCAAACAGTTTTTTGAATTAATTGTGAGTTCAGTTAGTTAATGCATGCATGCATGTAACTGCTGCACTTCAGATAACTGAATATTCTCTCATAAATAACTCATGCATGTCAGTTCAGATAGAGACCCAGTTGAGATCAGATGGAGGGACAGTGTACTATCAGTTGCAGGAATATTCCATTGTGAATATCTCTTGCATGCAAAAGGAATTCATTCCCTAAGGATCACGCAGTTACTTTTTCAGTTTTTGTGAGTGTGATGAGGCCAATTCACACATGTGGCATCACTGGACCCCAAGAAAAACTGTGCAAGGAAATAGGAAGTTTGGAGGGATGAGGAAAGGCATATCTCTTATCTACTAAGTCTGCGAGTTGCATTGTTTGATTTCAGAGAGAGCAGGATAGCTTGTGAGATGATTCTTTTTGTAATACTGAACACATTTCCACTTGTATGATAATACAAAGATTGGGGTTTTAGGCTGAGGCTTTCCTCGAGTTATTTCTTTTGTGTTATGTGTGATTGATTTCTCATTCCCATTTATATGTGTTCTCATTGATCTTTCTCAATTTGACTAAGCTTCCGCAAAGTTTGTTTTAGAAGTAGATCTTGTATTTTGCTTTAGTATATTGCATAGTCTGTTGAATTACAGTGGGAATTTCTACATTCTCGCACATGCATATACATCCTCTTCTGCACACTCTTTTTTCAACACACATTCTTAATTTTGATTATAGTTCAATTTGTTAACATCAAGACTTGTCCATTTAATTTGAAAATCAATAGTGTGGGTCATAATCAAACTGCTGATAATTAATGATAGAATTTGTGTTAGAGAGTAGAGTTCTAGGAAGGTAGCCTAACCACAATTTTCCCCCCACCACAATGTACGAGAACTGTGGATCTTTGCAAATCAATATTCCGCTATTAGATTGAGGATATTTCAAAATCAATGATGACAATCATTATAGCCATTGTTAGAGTTTCTAGATCTACTAATTACACACTTCTTTTTTTTCCCTTTTAAAATTGTTTTTCAAGCTCTTTGAAATACATAAATTAAATTATGGAAATAGATTAAAATTAGGGTTTTTTTGGTTTAAATAATATATATATATCAGTCAGGTACAACAACTGCTAAATCAAAGGTGATCTACATTGATGTAGGGTATAACCAACGAATTAAAAAAAAAATGTATATAGATACATGTTACTAGTGAGAATTAAATGTTATTTATTATGTAATTTTGATAAAATGCTATTATGTTATTTTTCGGAAGGCATGTCGAGAGCTGTATGAAAACCCTCTTCCAGATTCCTAGTTTGATATCACTGTTGTTGTATTTCATTTTTTTAATTGAGTCGTTTCACTATTCTCTATTATCATTGGGTGGCTTAACAATTTTCATATTTCTCTTCTTGTTTCAATTTTGAAGGTCTGGCCTGAGTAGGAAGTTCCAAGAGACTATATTTATGGTTTTGTATCTTCATTTTAAGTGCCTTCTTGGTGGGCCTGTATCTTTTCTTATGCAACCTGTGAACATTCATTTAGATAATTCCTTTTGGGACTATGTCCTGGTTCATTGCACTGCAACACATGGTGGGTTGTTGTTGTTCTTGGTTGGCTTGGTTTTTTGTTTAACATAAAATGTTTTGTTAGTTTAGTTTGCCCATAATGTTCTTGTATTTGATTCTTTTTTGTTTTATGGTGAAATACAATATGCCATGTCAATGAGGTAGAGAAAGGCATGGAGTTGGAGAACGAGAGGAGTTAAGCCAATGTCACCTAGAGAGAAATGGTCGGAGTGAGGCCATAGATCCCAACCTTGTCTGTGGAACTGATTTTAATGACCTTGCATGTGATCAACAAAAAAATGGAAATAATATTGGAAATTTCAATATGCTTTTGGAACAACTCGTAAGAGACAAAATGATGATCAAAATACGATCATATCATTAATGAATGATCTCCAACGCAACTAGTGGAAAATGCATGATAAATTAGTGAGTCTGCAAACGGGTGAGCGGTGTCTATAGGAAAAATTAGACCGATTTAAAGGCATATTGGCTCACATGGAGAAACATGTACGCTGTTTTTCAGCCTCCACCGCCACCTGGTTCTGGATCAAAGAATCTTGTTCGATAACTACCTGTAGAATTTTGATAGAAATTGCAACTGCTCAAGATTTCAAACTGAAAAACAAGTGACACAATTATACTTTACTGATATGCAGAATGAAAATCACAATTTAGAACAACATGCATTGTTGGGATGAGGTCCCTGGGTCAATTTTCGGGTTAAAAACCCAAGTTTTGATGTAATTGTTGTAAATGATGTAAAGTCTCTGAGATTTTTGGATGTGGAGCACGTAGATGGCTAGGAGTCAAAGGGGTTTTAGCCCCTTTTTTATGTAAAATTTGAGTCGGTTTTGAGATCCAGCCATGGTCCGCAGACCATGGGATTGTATGTAAAAAGCTATAAGTAGGTGTGTCTTAGAGAGTCTAAGGCAGAGATCTAATGTAATGATGGATGTAATGGGTGAATAGAAGAGAAGTCTTACCATAGAGAAGTGGGTTAGAGAGGAGAGGCTCTACAACTGAGTGCACAGAGGCCTAGGTAGAGTCTGTAGCTGAGTGCATGAACCCCTGCAACTGAGTGTGCAGGGAAGTTTTGAGTCTATATTCTGAACTGGAAATCAATAAAGAAGCTATTTTGGAGAAATATTATGTATTTCTATTTATTTCTGTTTATAACTTATGCCGTTGATGAAATGATATGTTCATGAAATATTGATATAATGATGTGCGATTCTATTGAATAATTGTTAGATGATGTACACAAGCATGTTTATGGAATTATGGGAAGACTTTGATGAATTATCTAATGTTTATTAATAACCTGAGCTTATCTACGTGAGCCCTAGTTTAGAGTAGTTATATAATGAGCGTAAGTGGATAAATAGACTATTAAGGGTTCGCAAAGACCGATCGTGGACCTTCATGGAGGTTTGAAGGCCATTTAGTAGAGTTGCAGCACTGAGCCCTGGGGGCTTATAGATATGTGTGAAGGCAGACCTAAGGCACTAAAAGACATCACACTCGTCTCTGGATGCAGAAACTTGGTTCTTTCATCCCCCCATATTGCTTCGGGTGAGATTGCAGCCTGTGCTATGCAGATTGTTGCCGAAAGGGCCAATAGTGTAGAGATTTGTTGGTTGGCGCAACTAACTCTGAACCTGGGTCAGGACTCCTTAAGCCAAAAAATGATTTTATTGCCGGGACGAGGATCTACTTGAAGGAGATGTGTGATGTCACATCACTAGAATCCAACCAAGAAGGAAATTGAAAAGTAGTTGGACAAAAAGATTCACAAATTTGCCGCGCAGGAAAACAAGACTTTGTGCTTGTCAAATGAGAAGTGGTTGGATAGATATTTGTATACAGAAATACACAAATTTTTCTTCTGCACCTTCCCAATTGAATTATACGAGTGATCAGCTAAGTTGGCAGACGACCAAGGGAGGTGGAAGCTTGACGATCCAATAGTGTGGACTCCAAAAATTATACAATGATTAGAAGCCTCTGAAGACGATCACGCGGGCTTTTGATCACTGGCTTGATTGAATTATTGGAGGATTCATTACAAAATTCACAGTTGACACCTCAGTCAGTTACAACGAAGTAGAGCAGAGATTTTTCAAGGGACCGCGAGGTAAGTATTTAAGATCTTTTAATACCTTGATTAAGATGTTGTTATGTGAAAAATGGGTTATGCCATTGCCTTGATGTTCAGAGCTATGCGAAGTGGGAAAATATTTAGAGATTAAGAAAGATGAGGTCCTGAATATAGCCCGTTGATTAGACCTTCTTCGAGGGAAGAAAAGGGAGCGGTACATGCCTCACCATGGAGTGCTATCCAGTTGTAAGGCAGGGTTTTCTGTGGATACATCATCTATCCACTCCACCACCACCTCCACCTCCATCGCATACACCTTCTCCCAGACCTCCACCACCACCACCATCGTTCAACATGTTAAACACAATGAAGTTGCTAATTTTCAAAGTTATAGGGAGTGAGGATACAGATCTGTTCTGGTTTGTTGCGAATGCTGTGTGGACAATGCAACAGATTACTGATGACAACATAAAGAAGGCACAATTAGTTACTGTTCTTCAGGATCGCGTGCTGACGTGGTATATTAAGTACTGCTTTGATCATCATGTGGAAACACTAACAGAGATTAAGGCTGCTTTAAGCAAAGAGTTTAGTAAGCCTAAGTTTGACTCACAGTCAGTAGTTAGATTTAAGGAGATCGTGATGAGGGTTGATGAGACGTCTTGGGAGTTAGATCAAAGGCTAAAATGTGTGATCTGTGAAGTTAACATGAAAATCACATATGGTCAGCATCGTGAGTGGTTTATAGCCTTGCTTCTACCCCACCTAAGGATTTCTTTGTTGCAGTAGAATATAGGAACTTAGGAAGAAGCCCTGGAAATCGCAATGAGATTGCATGCGACGCCTTTGTAGAATGCGACCTTGGGGGTACAAAAAACCCATTCTTAGTTACAGAGCCTATGCTTAGAATTGCAGAGCTTGAAGAAAGATAAGGAGGCTAAGCCAGAGGTGTGCATGGAAGTCTGGTGTCTGAAATGTAAGAGCCAGGGGCATGATAAAGACCATTCTCCCGTATTTGCAAATTATATCATAGGAGGGGGACCAATTCCCCTGAAACCAGAAGCTCTAGTAGGACCGAGCATGGGGGCTGCGCTATGGTACGCTATTTGTCAGGTGGCTGGAAAACATGTAATGGATAATTGACATTTGCTTAAAAATTTTGTTTAGATACCACAACAGTTTTTCTACGACTTCTGCAAATTAGTGGGCCATGATGAGCGCTATGTCATAGCTATGAACTGATGATGGAAAGGATGCCTACCTACCAAATGCAAGTATAAACTCGGCCTCCAGATCAGGGCACCAGAGGAGTGCGTGGAGGATATCAGGGATGAGGACGAGGCTGAGGAGGAGGAGGGCCTAGTAGAGGCTGAGGTTAGGTTATTTGTTATAACTGCGGAACACCCGGGCACTACGCACGAGAGTGTCATAATCAAACATGCCCGTCATGTCAATAATGCAACCTGTTTGATCACACTATAGAAGAATGCTCGGTGCTGATAGCTAAGATGTAGGAGAAAAAGGCGCAGCCTCAACAACCTACATAAAACTTATAGATGATGAGAGATGAACCCTGCGAGGAGGACAAGAGCGTGAACATAGTGTCGAGAAGTGGAATACAAACTAGTGAAGATAAAGGAAAACAACCTGAAGAGGACAGATGGGTCCGCAAGGCCCCAAAAAAAGAAGTTGGTTTTGATTTGGCGCGCACTAAGGAAAATTTTATGGAAGCCAAGAAAAGCTTTGCTGATGCCTCCACCTCAAGAAGCTAGAACAAAGTACCATAAACCAACGTGCCTACAGAGGTTGATCCCTCTATTCTTACAACATTCTTGGAGACCTGCATGAAACTGTTGTGTGATAACAAAGATGTGAAAGGCCTGCATGAGTTAATAAACAAATGCGTTGGAAAAGAAAATGCCCCTGATGGACACTACATAGTTAGAAAAATTGGCAAACATAATGCAAGAACATGGCGCGAGATGAGGCTCACTGCATAGATAGGATATTATGAGATGGACCAGGTTATCTTAGATCTAGAGTCAGATGCAAACGTTTTTCCAAAACAAACTTGGGAGAGAATGGGGAGACCCGCGCTGTAGTGGTCTCCGATCTAGCTTAGAATGGAAAACCAACAGAAGATCTTCCCCATGGGAAGACTACATGGAGTAACAATGGATTTAGAAGGTGCGAGCGCGCTAGTTGATTTTGGAGTAATAGAGATCGTTGATGACAGTAATATGTACCATATGCTCCTTAGAATTGACTGGGCCATTGACATGAATGGAGTCATCAACTTGAAGAAGAGGACAATGTCATTTGAAAAGAAATTGCTTCGAGTTGTAGTGCCGTTGTACTCGACAGAAGGGGCGCGCTACATTGAACCCTTCCGCGATTATGAAGAAAGTGAGGATGACTTAGATCAAATCTACAAAATAACAACGCGAGATCAATACTGGATTAATCCAATAGCAGATGGACGGATTGCATGGGACCGGGAGAGTTCCTGCGCCTTTGATTCAGATGAATATTTGGAGCATTGGTAGAATCGGTTGCGTGAAGTATCTACACTGCGTTGCAACATGATGACTAAATCGCTACACTGCATTTCGTCGGAGGTAAGGAATTTACCTTATTATGATGGTTTAATTAACGTAGATAAGTTTTTGGATGTGTTTGAGCGTGAATTCCCTAAGCATCACCACTTCAAAGCATTAGATTTGGCATTGTGTGCTATGCCCGCACGATGGTGGGGTACGCAAAAGGATAGATTTGATGGATGGCGCGTTTACAAAATAATGATGAGATTGCAGTTTGGTCAACCTAACATTCAATTGACTGAGAAATACGATGGGAGAAATGATCTGCACGATCATCTAGCTAAGTGGAATAGAGCTTATGGAACGGAGCTGCAGCCGGAGTGGGTACACTTGTTTTGCCATACTTTAGACACAATCCCCATGAACTGGTATTTGGAGACAAAGCTCTGCCATGGCACCACGGAGTGGGGTATATTGAGGGAAGGATTCTTAATGACCTTCAGTTTTGAAGATGGGTCCGAGAGAATTGATGAAGCTCTACAGGAGATTAAGACAATGATCTGGAGAATACCACAAGAACCTTTGGAATGGGTCCAAGCAAATCGAAGCACCCAGCTGTGCCATGCACTCAAATGTTATAATGTGACCACTGAGGAGGAGGATGAAGATTCAAGAAATATTAATATTCCAGAGGCCGAAGGGCATTGCGAAGTCAAGGGCCCACAAATAGACAACCCAGACATCACCGCGTCGTTGAAAACCAAGCAAGTGAACATTGGGACTGAAGCAGAACCGAAGTTTGCAAAAATTAGGGATTATTGGGACAATGCTATTGTGAATAAGGTTGCTGAGTTACTCCGCAAATATCAAGAACTGTACCCTACTAAGTTTTTGAACTTGAATGGCATACCAGGAGACTTGGGTGTTATGAAAATTGCACTGAAGTCGAATGCGAAGCCTATTAAGCAGAGGCCATATTGTTTGAATCCTAGGTACAAGGAAAAGGTTTTCTTGGAGTTGGATAAGATGCTGGAAACAGGCATCATAGAACCAGTGGAGGAATCTGATTGAGTGAGCCCAATGGTTGTTCAAGAGAAGAAGTAGAAGGGAGGGATAAGGGTTTGCGTAGATCTGAAGAAGCTTAATGATCCCTGTGTCCATGATCCATTTTCGACACCGTTTACTAATGAGGTGTTAGACAATGTTGGAGGGTAATAGGCCTACTCATTCACTAATGGGTTTTCGGGGTACCATCAGGTCAAGATCACCCAAGAGGATAGGAGCAAAATGCCCTTCACGATGGGATGGGGTTGTTTTCAATACACTGTAATGCCGATTGGACTCAAGAATGCGCTTGCGATATTTTCTCGCGTAGTCATCACAACGTTCAAGGAGTTTATTCGTAAATTCTTGGAAGTATACTTTGATGACTGGACGATGTTAGGACTAGTAAAATGCCATGTAGCAAGTTTGCGCTTGATGTTGGATATGTGTCACAAATACTAGATCATGCTGAATATGAAGAAATGCATTTTCTGTGTTCCCTTTGGAATCCTGCTGGGTCATGTGGTGTGCAAACAAGGGTTGATGGTGGACCCTTCCAAGATTGCGATGATAGTGAATCTGGAGGCCTTGAGGAATGTAAAGCAGCTCCGTGTGACGTTGGGACATACTGGATATTACAGAAAAATTATCAAAGAATACGGTCAGATTACAATGCCCATGCAGAAACTGCTAAAGAAGAACACCACATTCTATTGGGATGAAGCAAGTCATCGCAGTTTAGATGTATTGAAAGAAAATATGGTCACCGCGCCAATCTTGGTATTCTTGGATTGAAGGAAGGGATTTCATGTACACGTTGATGCCTCTTGCATTGCGTTGGGTGCAGTGTTAACACAAGCTAGCGAAGGAGAAATGGACCATCCTATAGCCTTCGCGAGTAGGAAATTATTGAAGGTCGAGAAGAATTACTCAACGACGACATGCGAAGGGTTGGCTATGGTGTACGTGCTTCAAAATTTCAGGCACTATCTATTGGGCGGACATTTCAAAATGTACACAGATCATTCTGCCTTGAAATACCTGGTCAATAAGCCTGTGGTGGGGGGGAAGATCTGCATATGGCTGCTACTATTCCAGGAGTATGACTTTGAGGTCATTGTGAAGCCAAGGAATTTAATTGCAAGACCTGACCATCTGTCATGGATCGAAACAGGAGAGGAACCTACTAATTTGGAAGAAGGGTTGCGAGATGCACAACTCTTCGCGGTGCGTGTAGTGGATAATTATTTTTGTGATATCATCCACTTTTTGACTAATATGGGGATGGCACCAAAAGGGTATAAAAGTTGGAAAAGGAAGGAATTAGTAGTGCACGCAGCAGAATTTTCAGTGATTGCGGGACATCTGTATAATATGGGTACAAATGAGATATTGCGATGATATGTACCAGATTTTGAGAGAAAAGGGATTCTCATTGAAGCTCATGGAGGGGCTGTGGGAGGACATTGTGTAGGAAAGGTGACTACGCAGAAGATTTTGCGTGCAGGTCTATGGTGGCCAACACTGCATAAGGATTCTAAAATGTATTTTAAGGCACGCGTTGCATGTTAGAGATTGGGCAGACCATCACGAAGCGATGGATTGCCATTACAACCTCAAATATTGTTGCAACCATTTGAAAAACAGGCGGTTGATTTTGTTGGGCCAATTCAGCCCCCAGGAAAGAAAACTGATGCATGCTATATCATCACCATGACAAAGTATCTAACTATATGGGTAGAATCACATCCAGTTAAAGATTGTATAGGGGCTACAACAACAAAGTTTTTGTTTGAATATGTCTTAACTAGGTTTGAATGCCCGAAAGTGTTGATGAGCGACAGAGGTACACACTTTCTAAATGAGATGATCAACGCGCTAACGAAATAATTCCAGGTTTATCATCATAAGAGCATAGGGCAATGGGACTGTGGATGCCTTCAACAAGATTTTGGAAAACACACTGACGAAGATCTGCAACACACATTGAAATGACTGGGATGTGCGCGTACTTGCAGTGCTATGGGTGTATAGAACTACTTGCAAGAAGTTGGAAGGACAAACGCCGTTCAATTTGGTCTACGATGTAGAAGCTATGATGCCAATGGAGTATATTGTGCCTAGTCTATGCACAAAATCTCTCACAGGTATGGCAGATTGCGAAGCCTTCGAGGAAAGTCTTGCGCAGTTGATGGATCCTGAAGAGGATCAATTCTTGGTTGGATTCCATCAGCAAGTACAGAAGGAACATGAAAAAGCATGGCACGAACGACACATCAAGCTTCACACATTCAAGGTAAACAAACTGGTCTTGTTATATGATAGTAAGTTTACTAAATTTCCGGGTAAATTTCAGATGCCTTGGATGGGGCCATATATTATCAAAGAAATTATAGATGGAGGTGCATTTCAACTCATGAAGCTAAATGTAGAACCTTTTCCAGGAAGAGTGAATGGAAGCCGATTAAACCTATATACAGGGGATCTTGCGCAATGACTCTATGGCGGTAGGACAATCTTAGTGCTCTAGGCAGTTGCAAGGGAGCGCAGAACTATAAACTAAACTGCCAGGATCAAAGGATTATGTAGTAGGCAGCTTGCACAGAAGATGATGAAGCTGCAACAGATGAAGCTGCGCTATGGAGGGAGACTCTGTGTAGCACAACAAAAAAGTCACCATTGGAGTCATTGTTCATGATTTGACAACAAAAAGACGGTTAAGAGGAGCAGGCTAGCGGAATTTAAGGCAAAAATATTTGAAGATATGCCACCAAAACAACATTAATGGTCAAAATTTGGGGGGAATGTTTAGATTTGAATTCAGAAACCCCTATAAATTACACGTGCTGGTCCAACAGAGAATACTTTGCACACTTAGAGTTTTTGATGAATTTTTTTGTCTATCAATGAGCCGAGCATTTTGGGAGGAATTCTTTACCCACATAGGCATGTCTCTTAAAGCCCGTGAGATGTTTATGGAGAAGATGACTACCACCAACCCAACTAAGTCTTTGAGTGCGGAAGCAATAGCATCTGATGCCCCAGGCTCTGAAATATCGATTGTGGAAGCCACACCTATGGTGCTCACGACGTTGAGGTCACCAAGTCCGAAACAATTTATGGCAAACGAAAAGAAACCTGCAACAAAGGAGAAGTAGAAGAAGCTGGTACAGATATGTGCTTGCCCTAGGAAGCATACCACGACACCAACAAAATAGAAAGATAAGCAGCTAACAAAAGGAAAATAAAAGGTTGTAGACCTGGAGGCGGTAGAAGGCTAGAGAACAAAAGATGTTGATGCCAAAGGAGTGGAGCCCCTCACAAATCTCCCTCAGTATATCCCTATGAGGAAGGGAAAGGCAAAGATTACAAAAGACCCGGACTCTAAGAAATTTATCATTTCCACATCCCTGCTACCCGAGTAGGTGCATTTTGAAGGTCAACAACTCGCGCGAGTCCCATTACTAAAGATGGAGGACTGGGACTTAGCGGATCACGCTAAATTCCCACACCTAGCGATAAATAACTTCATGAAGCACATATACTATGAAGGCACGGGTGTGACAACGCTAGAAATAGAGGAATGGGCCTCTGGTCTTGAGAAATATTGGCTACTCAACTTGATTTGGGTGCCACATTACCACCACACCCCAATTAACACAACTTGCATACGCCAGCTGCTCACTCTGGCGCATGATGGGTGTTTATGGCTAGGAGGGCCTATACCCATCACATATATGCTTATCCATAGGATTACCCACCTACCGCATGAAGGTTTGAACTCGGCCAAGGATTTTGGCGGAAAAATGGGGGAGAAGAAGCTTACTGAGCGGATGAAGAAGGATTATGAACTGGTAAAGAAGGCACAGGGGTATTCCATCCTGTCAATAAATGACCCTATAGTTCAATTGGACGTGCATATATTCGCTAGAAAGGTGATGAGAAAATGCCATGCGGATGAGGTTTCGACGCCCGTAGTGTCTCTAGCGGCTCAATGAGTGAAAGGTGTATTGTTCAATCAGTCCAGATACCTATGCCAAGAGTTCCTCGTGAATTCCTACGAGGCCCAGGATGAAACCAAACTGTTTCATTACACTTGGTTACTACTCTCCATTGTGTTGGTTGCATGGGAGCTGCCGAAGGACAACCAGTTTCCTCTGTTGGAAGAAGTATTGTCGGAGGCCTCGTAGTTTGCCGCCCTATGAGCTACAAAGGACCCCGTGTGCGTCACAGAGACTAAGATTTTTTGGGTCCTGATGGAAGCAAGTCTCTGTATGGAAGTTAACCAACACCCAAGGTTGTCCCCAAACCTGTACATGCAGTTTTCAACTTATGCAGTGTTCAAGGCTGACTTCCATAGGGTCTATATCCAAGCACGGAAGGATCCTGCACAAAAGTGGTATGACCTGCCCTATTTGGTAATGGAGTCTGATGTGTGTTGGGTTGTGTTATATTCTTTCCATGACTAGCCCACGTATTTAACAAGGGGGTTAGAGGGGGGACTGGGCCCCCCTTCGTTGCACCAATTGTGTAGCAGGGGGGGGGGGTCATAAGGGGGTTTGAGGGTTAGGATGGGCGGACCCACCTATGGTTTTGTGCATGATTTTCGCACATGTTTTTGGATGCGATGGTTTTCGGTCCATGGTATTGGATGCTTCAGTATAAATATGTAATATAACATGGAAAGGAATAATAATGAAAAATCAAGCAGATAGTCCCAATTTTGTGATCCAGGGGAAAATCTCTGTGTATATGTGTTTTATGTGTTATGCTCTCACATTGTTTATTTTCCGTGTTTTAGAATTCGTAAGCAGGTGATTTCTATATAGGGTTAAAACCTACATTTGGTATCAGAGTAGTTTTGGCTTCAAGGGGATGCCTTTGTTGCTGAGGGGTTTCGCTCGGGCTTGTGGTAGACCCTGTTCAGTGGGAGATCTGCGAGATCGATTCTAGTGGTGAAAGAAGATGGCGAGCAGTGGAAATATAGAGATCGAGAAATTTAATGGTCAGAGTTTTGAGTTGTGGAAACTCAAGATGGAGGATCTGTTGGTGGATAAAGGTCAGTGGATCACGGTATATCCGAGTATTAAACCAACGGGAGTGTCTGATGAAGAATGGAAGAAGTTGGATCGAAAGGCAAAGAGCACAATACGATTGTGTGTCTTAGATTCAGTATTTCTGAATGCATCAGGGGAAGCTACGACAAGGCTTTGTTAGACAAGTTAGGGACTTTGTACCAATCTAAGTCTCTGGTGAATAAACTGTTCCTGTAGAAAAAGCTATAGAACCTGAGGATGAAAGATGGAGACTCGATGACAGAGCATCTGAACACATTTAATACTGTGGTAAGTTAGTTAACATCTGTTGATATTAAAATTTTAGATGAAGATAAGTGCATCGGTTTGTTGTGTTCTCTACCAAATTCTTGTGATAGTTTGGTTATTGCAATAGGTTGCAATGCAACTGCCTTGTAGTTTGATGAAATAGTCTCATCCTTACTGACGGAGGAGATGAGACAGAAAAATATGGAGATCCATAATGGTGATGCCTTGTCTGTACAAGGACGGTCCTAGAATAGAAACAAAAATAAGTCATCGAGTGGGAGATCTAAATCTAGAGGGAGATCTAAATCTCCAGGACAACTTGTAAAGGTGGTGTGCTGGAAATGCGGAAAGGAAGGGCACTACAAAAGGGACTGTATATCTAAAGCTCCTGATAAAGGAAAGGGATCTGATGATGCTCCTTCTACAAAGGCGAAAACCACCTCATATGAAGGTGGGGATGTGTACTTGGCTTCTTCAAGTACACATGTAGATCACGAGGCATGGTTGATTGACTCAAGTGCATCCTTTCACTTCACTCTCCATAGAGAGTGGTTCTGCGAGTATGAGAAATACGACGGTGGTGATTTCTTCTTAGGGGATGATGGGAAGGCTAGAATCATTGGTTGCGGAAAAGTAAAGTTGAAGTTGCAAGGTGGAAGTGTTAGAACACTTCGAGGTGTTCTGCATATTCCTGCATTGGCTAGAAATCTGATTTCCGTAAGCAAGATGGATGATGCAGGAGTAAAAACAGTGTTCAAGAAGGATACCTACAAAATGTTTTGGGGAGCACTGGTATTGATGCGTGGAGTTTGAATTGGAACTCTGCACAAGCTGCAAGGTAGCACTGTTATTGATGGGTGCAACAGTTTTGTGGTTCTTGAAATTGGAGCAGAAAATCTAGTGGTCTCTGGAGAGAAGACCATGTTGTGGCATCAAAGGCTTGGACATACTGAAGAGAAGGGCCTTCGAATACTTCATGGTAAAGGTATGAGTAATAGCTCTCTGGATTTCAATTTCTGTGAAAATTGTGTATATGGGAAGCAGAATCGGGTGAGTTTCCCCTCTGGTAGTAAGAGGGCGAAATAGATATTAAAACTTGTGCACAGTGATGTGTTTGGACCTGTGAAGGTTCCATCACTGGGTAAGTCTATGTACTATGTATCATTTATAGATGACTTCTCAAGGAATGCATGGATATATTTCCTTAAGAAGAAAAATGAAGCCTTTGACATGTTTAAAGAATTTAAGGCTCTCGTGGAAAATCAGATAGAGAAGAAGATAAAGGTGCTGAGGACAGATAATGGTGGAGAGTTTTGCAACAAGGAATTTGAAGAATTATTTAAGAAGTGTGGTATAGCACGACAGAAGACTACTCTATATACACCTCAGCAAAATGGAGTTGTAGAAAGAATGAATAAGATGGTGATGGAAAGGGCAAGAAGCATGCTTAATGGTGCCGGGTTAGGACAGGAATTCTGGGCAGAGGCAATGGATACTGCATGTTACCTGGTCAACAGGTCACCTTCATCAACGTTGGGGGATAAGACTCCACAAGAGGTATGGACTGGTAAGAAACCCTCTCTTTCACATCTGAGGGTATTTGGATGTGATGCATATGTACAGTTCCAAAGGAGAAACGAACCAAGTTGGATAGTAAATCTGAAAAGTGCATCTTTATTGGGTATAAGGATGGTTTAAAGGGTTATAAGCTTTGGAACCCAGTAACAAGGAAGGTTGTGTACAGTCGAGATGTGGTGTTCAGAGAGGTGAAAGATGTTATTAAACATGAAGTCCAACCAAAGGAACCTGTGAAGATAGAGTTTGAACTAAAGGAGGAAGAATCAGAGTCTGTAGCAGAGGAGGAATCAGAAGATGAAGAGCCACAAACTCCGGCTGTGAGAAGATCAGCTCGAGAAAGAAGGCAGCCAAAAGGTATAGTCCATCTGCTTTCTGTTCAAACTTTGCTTTGTCTGTTACTGATGATGATCCCAAAACTGTGAAGGAAGTAGTGGATTCAGAGGATGGAAAACTCTGGAAAGAGGCCATGGTTGATGAAATGGCATCTTGCACAAAAATGAGGCTTGGGATCTGGTGGAAGTTTTTCAACTGGAAGAAACCCATTGGCAGCAAATGGGTGTTCAAGAAGAAGACAAATGCAGAAGGGAAGGTGGAGAAATACAAAGCTCGTTGGTAGCAAAAGGTTATTCCCAGGTGCCGGGAATTGATTTTGGTGATATTTTTTCTCCTGTTGCCAAGGTAACTTCTATTAGATTACTTTTATCTGTTGCTGCTGGTTTTGATTTTGAGGTAGAACAGATGGATGTGAAGACAACATTTCTTCACGGGGATTTGGAAGAGGAAATCTACATGAAGCAACCTGAAGGCTTTGCGGTGAAGG
>APFE031609408.1:0-10785 GCA_000404065.3 Pinus taeda
TTTATTTTAACCAAGCTAAAATTTTTAACCTACATTAAATTACAACATCCATTCTTGATCCACCAAGCCCCAAGAGGATCAAATATTTTTTCACTCTATGCTAGTTTGCATATCACGATATTTGATACCTCTCGGGGTTAGTAGATCCAGAGTAAAGATGGATCTATTCTGATTTAATTCCCCCATTTAAATAGGCTACATTCCAAGTGAATACCGTGGGTCAATACCATGTGCCATTTTGGTGAATACCATGGGTCAATACCATATGCCATTTTTATCTTTATTAATACTAATATTAGGGTTAATAATGTTTTTTGGCATGGTATTAATATAAAAAAAAATAAAAAAAATGTTTTATTTGTTTACCATACCTCTCCTTTATTTATATTTTTATTAATTTACCATACCATTCATAAATACAAGGTGACTTATGGAGTAAATATAAAAAGAGGTTTTATTTATTTATCATACGTCTAGTTTATTTATATTTTTATTTATTTACCATACCTTTGAGTAAGTATAAAAGACATTTTATTTATTTACCATACCTCCACTTTACTTTATTTTTATTTGTTTACACCCTTGCATGTATATAAGGAGACTTATGGAGTAAATATAAAAAATGTTTTATTCATTTACCATACTTTTCATTTATTTATATTTTTATTAATTCACCATACCTCTTTTATAAATATCGTATTTGGCCCATAGGATTCACTTAAATAAAACCTATTCTTGAAAATGGGCGAATGGATTCACTTAAATAAAACCTATTCTTGAAAATGGGCGAATGGAAAGTTGTAACTCCTAATTTCAAGGGCTAAATTTACCTTTTTTACCCTCTCCCTTAAAATAAGGTGGGCTATTTGAGGTGATTTGTAAAAATGTACTATGAAACAAATATTCGCCCACTAAAAATTTAAAACCCCTTAATTTCGCCAAAGGGCGAACATTCGCCCCTAAAATCACCCCTAATGGGGGCACATTGAGGACCAGTACAAGTAGGTACTGGACAAAGTGCAATAGGGCCTAAAAGAATTATAGGTCTAGATGAGAGTGATCTAGGTGAGCGTGGTCCAAGCGACGATGGATCAAGCGAACCTACCAAGATTGACTACCACTGAAGAAATCACATCCAAGCTCCAAGCAATGCAACTACCAGGGGGATCTCTCCATTTGGAGGTAGCCGACGACCAGGAGTGTGGGCAGTACTGGAAAAATATAGGTATCAACCTTGCAGCACTGCCTATCCAGACCTTACATGAGTTGTACCAAGGATTTTAAGATGAGCTCTGCATCCGGGAGAAATGAGCTTTGTTGATTATTGACGAGGTAAAAACTAATAATCAACAGATGTTTGCATAGATAGCGCAGGCCTTGCAGGCCCATGAAGTGGTGATGCAGTGAAATCACCAGTCCTTACCCAAGTGGGCAGCAACCTCCCTAAGCTCCATAGTCCGGCAGAGGTGGCCTCAATAGAGAAAATTCACAAGTTAGCTACTGTAGTGAAGGCATCCAAGGAGGAAATTGAAAAGGTATGGTTTGAGTTACAATTGCAGATTTCAGAGCTTCAATTGAAGCTGCAGGAAACCACTCCTCTGGAATTCAGAGAGTAGCGCGAGGTTGTTATTAAAGCATATATGACCACTATGGCCGCTATAGTCAAGTAATGAAACCAATTGTTTGAGTGTACAATGGAGATGTGGACCTCGCTGCAGGAGGATCCACACTTGCAGACAATCAAAGTTGACATCTACGAAAAGAAACTGTAGTTTGATGCGATCAAGGTGACATCATAGACCTTAACACATGTGCAGAGGTTCACCAGAATTCAAGAAGGGAAACTCATATAGGCACAAATTGATGAGATATGTCGGAAGGCCTCTATTATTTCCTCAAGGACGCAACCATGGGATGACGAGGTAAGACAAATGTCACAGACTGTTCAAAGTAAGCTAAAAGCTCTTAAGTAGACACAAAGAACCATGGGCCTTGTAGTCAAAGGTCCAACGACAAAGAAATTGGTTGAAGAAGTTTGCGAGGTCGTCATGCAGGGAACAACAGATCTTCAATCATTGAATATAGAATTCACTTGCCTGCAAGCAAAGGTTGCGGCAACACCCGCAGAGTGACTCGGGATGAGTCACAACTTTGTGTTGGGGGCCTATTGGGATGGGGTCCCATGGGTAAATTTTTGTTAAATTTTTGTTAAATATTGTAAAGTCTCCACATTTTAAGGAGTGGAGCATGAGTAGCGCAGGTCCATAGGAGTCAAAGGGGATTTAGGAAGGTCAAAGCTCCTTAGTTCGTTTTGTGCCTGCTCCAATCTCTTCTTGGTAATAAAGACACCTACAAACCTCTCCTTGTATAACCATTGATGGCCATATGCCTATTGTTAATTCCATGGCCTTCCAGTCATGGGGATCAATTTCATTCTCCACCTCCTTGCCAGTGTTGTCATCTTCAAATTCAAGAATTTCCTTGATGACATTGTCGTCATCATCATTGTGTTCATATGGCCAATTCCCCCAGGGGACATGATCATCATCATGTGCTTATAAGATAATTTCCCATGGACTCCGGGTGCCATCATCATCGTGCGCTTCTCTGGGTGACTCAGGCTCTCGTACATTCAGTAAATTCACTGCAAGAGATGGGGAAGGATAATAGACTGGTTGACGACAAGCAGGACATATGTCGTGTTGAGTACCACTGCGGCGTGGTGTGAACCAATGAACGATACAATCCTTGTGGAAAATATGCAGGCAGTTTCTCAACTTGGTTCCTTCCATGTCCACTTCAATGTTTCTTGGCAATACAAACACCTACATCCCTCTCCTTGTATAACCACTGATGGCCATCCACCTACGGTTAGCTCCATGGCCTGCCATCCACCAAGCATGAAAAGAAGGTTAAACAAGTTTGGAGAAGGAAGCAAGCTGAACCACAAGGATATCATGTGGAATGTGTCTTGAATACTCAAAGCATCAATTCATGCTATTGATATGATGATTACATCTTTGGCAGATATGATATTTCAATTTTTTGATGATGAGATTCTACCAAGGCCATGCATATTGTTAGGTGGAGCTTGTGACAATATGACTATTCTTACAAGATGCTTCCTTGATAAGCCTTGGTAAACCCTTGACGTGTCACACATGTACAATCATGCTATGAGACACATATATATATCTCTTCATGGATCATCTCTCAGAATTTTTTGAAGAAACTCTTGTTGGACAAATTAGTATCTCTTGCATAAAGACATCATCTACTTCATTCCCTTCCATGCATGCAAAGTGTGGGGGGGTAATTCCATTGAAATAAAGCATAATATTGTGTCTTCATTACTTATCCATTGTTGAAGATGGCTCCCACTTGATCACAAGGCAACAATCCTTCTTGTCTCGGGTTCCATAAGAAAAAATAAGAGCAATAGGAGTTTATGCAGGCAGGGGAGTTGGTTTATAATGAAGAAATGAAAATATATCTCTTGTACTACATTGCAAAAAAAAAAAAAAGTGCGAAGACAAGGGGAGCAACATAACAAGAAGAAGCATGATAAGGGAAGCACTTTCTGGAAAAAGGTGTTGTTGGGACACCCCATTTTCCATTGATGCCAAAGGGGTAGAGAACGCTGAAAGGGTGTGAATATTTACATCAATGATAAAGGTGGATATTGTTGGTTAAAGTTGTCATTGATGTCAATATGACATTGTTGACGATGGATAAACCCTAATAATGACCTAACCTTAATAATTACCTAACCCTAATTTCTTGGAATCCCTAATATAGCATTGGTTGAATGAAACCCTAGACTACTTGAAACCCTATGCTTAAGTGCAATTCTTAAATCACCTAACCCTAGCCATGCAAAACTCTAATCCTAGATTTACATGTGCAAACCATAGATCCTAAATCCATGAAACCCTATGATGATAGAAATTTGAAACCCTAGACTACTTGAAACCCTATGCTTAAGTGCAATTCTTAAATGACCTAACCCTAACCATGCAAAACCCTAATACTAGATTTACATGTGCAAACCCTAGATCCTAAATCCATGAAACCCTAAGATGATAGAAATCTTTTCCCTAGCTCTTGTTGAAGCTTGTCTCTTGCCCAATCTATCTCAAAGGCTTTGATAATATCTTTAATTCTTGTACACTATTGTTAGAGATAGAGGTTGATTGATGGCCATTTGATGCAATTCTTGATCCAGATAAGTATGTGTTTTTGCACTATTGTAAATTTATTTAATATATTCTTGTTTAAATCATCTGAAAGCTATCTTTTAATGATGGATCTAATTGCTATAAAGTTAAATAATGAATTCGAATAGATAAACACTACATGCTTGTTAACTATTTAGAAAAGTCATGTCAAGTTTATCTTGGTTTTAATAATGATTGTTTTATGAGAACTATTTCCTTAATGTAGTCATATATGTTTTAGTTTGAATTGATTTTATTTGAATTTGGATGCATATTGCACCAGAGCTCTCATGACTATTCATCAAATAGCTGAAATACATATACTTGTTTGAACTAGTAATAAGTCTTGGAACTATTTCTTTGGCTTATTTACTTCATTTTTATTCCAAATCAAAGTTGGTCGAAATCCCATTTTAAATTTCTCTTGGTTGATAGAGAGACTAATCCTTCTTTCAATCAAGATAGATTTAGGATTTATTTTCTGTTACTCAGAGTAGATTTGCATTTAGTTTTAATTATTGCATTTTAGAGGTCCTCTTACACAAGAACAAACTTTAGAGTGGCTTGGTTGAGACATTAATTCAACTTAAGGATCACCTTCTCGCATGAGCCCTGTAAGAGGGTAGATCTGATGTCTCTTTTCTATTGGCAAGTAATGGACATACTATAAGCCAACAAAGAAGGAGAGAGGGTAACTAGACCCAATTAAACCAGTTAGAACCACCATTCCAAATGGAAAAGGAGTAGATTTAAGTTCTCGATCGAGTGGTCTCCCTTACATGTTGATGAGGTCATTTTTTACCATCAACAGAATATTGTGGAAGAGTCACTAGATCATAGATTGGAAACATGTTGGAGCACTTCAAAACTGATATATTAAGCACACTGATCTCCTAGATAGATACCTGGCAAGTGAAGAAGGAGGAGGAGGTAGAACTAGCATTAACAATATTTTACCAAAATGTAGAAGAATGCATCCACTAAAGGAATGACCATAATTTGGATAAAATTGAAATTTATGCCATATGTAGTGAAGATCATCATACGAGTAACTTCCTATCTCTATATGCACTGAAAATTTTCTATCAAGAAGCAGAAGAGCTGGAATAGATTATTTTATTGCACAAAAATAATTATGGCAAAAGCCACAAGGTATGATCCAAGATCCATATCAAATTTTTAATTATTATTGGACTAACCTTTCCATGCAGTATTCCCTCTCAGTGATGGTACTTACGCTCTCAACTATGGATGGATTTTCGTACCCCTCAACAAATTTGGCCACAAGGGTGGAGCAATCCTACATAAGGAGGCCCTTAACCGACGCCTATGAAATAACCTATGCAACCACTTCCTTCTCATATGATGAAATCATCCACATCCACCCCTCCTCAACCATATTTACCTTTACAACCCATAGCTATCCCCAATAATGGTAGGTTGGCTCAACTAGCACAAGTTGTTAGGCTTGCAACCTACCCGACTTACTCCATACTTCCTTGGACTACCATGGCATCCACCTTAAATCTGGGAGGACACTAACTAAAGAGCATCCTCTTGTGCATATTGAAGATCTCAATGGAGAAGATTGAAATGAATAACTTGAGTAGGCGTATTCTCTTAAACATTTAAGAACCACGAACATAAGCCTTCAAATTCAAGAACCATCTTACCCTAAAAGACTAAATCAAGAAAGTAACCTAATCATAATTTCATTTGTTGGGCAAGCTCAAGAATGTGTGTCTCAAGATCCTTCTTTTTCAAGACATTAAATATGTACCAATTTATTCAAAAGTAGTGAGGGAACTTTGAGAAAGCCCAACCAAAGTTCATGTATATAAAAACTCTTGGCTATTAAAGTCCAATATTTATAGTGATATATTTTCCAAAAATCTAAATGTACTTAGCCAAAAGTTTTTAATATATTCATGAACATATAATAAATAGAGAATGTAATATAACAAGTGAATACATAAAGCATCATATAAATATGTGAGGAAAAAACAATATAGCATGTAAAAGTATAATAAATCGAAAATAATACAAGGTAAAACTTATGTAGTTTGAAATTTAATGTTGTTATATTTTAAATGCTATTACATGCTATATTATTTTCTGCTTTCATTATATTCTCAAATATTATATTATGTTATTATATATACATATTTAATGTTATATATATTATAATTATGTTTTTAGGTTAAATATTACAAATAGTAAATAAATACTATCTTATACCATATAAAATATTTTATTATTATATATTATTTATAATCCTAAATATTATATATCTCACAATATCTTATCCTATTAGATGCATAATAATAACTTTAACATGAAAATATAATAAATATAAAAAACAATATAATATGTGAATACATTCAAAATATAGTTACCTTTATCATTCATATTTCATGATGATGATGATGATGGTTAACGTCCGCTGAGACCAAATAATGATCTATCGGACCTAAAGACAAGTTATTTATTTTGATTTAAGATTTTATTCCTATGCTCAAAAATCTTGGAGAGAAGCCTCCCGAGTTCACTATAATTTTGGCATTGTAAAAGGCTAGGAAGGTCAGTGTTGTAACAAAAGTTGTGAAATTGAGATCTAATGTGGTTGTATGCAGGGCACTCTAAGAGGAAGTGGTTTTCATCCTCGATGCTCCTATTCTCACAAATATGGCAGATCCTTTCCATCCATGGCGTTTTAGGAACTACCCAACGCCAGTTTCACTATGGAGCTCATGAGAATTCGTTCTAATCTTTGCTATATTAATTTTCTTCTTTGAGCTAGTTAGAATAGAGAGATACTTTTGATCTTCAAGGTTGGGGTTGATGACCTTCTTATAATAACTTAATTTTCTTTTAGACGCTAAATCTTTCTCACACCATAATTTCTCTTTGAACTTAGAAGTAACAATATCTTTAATGTTATTTATGTTTTGTAAAGCATCGTTCTCATTGATCTCCCAATAGTTTAACCAGGCCCTTGTGTCCCTATGCCATCCTCGGTTAAGCCTTAGTTGATTTTGGCTGGAATTTAAAGCTAGCTTAGGAAGTCTATGATTGTCTATGTTATTGAGCTTGTGCTTGTACATCAGAAACCTGAGCATAGCTAGGCTCTCAATAGAAGAAAGACCTGCTTCTATAAGGAGAATGGGATATGGTGTATTACTTTTAATTTTCAGGTTATAAGTTATAAAACGCTTTTGGATTTGCTCGATCTTCCGCCATGATTCTCTGGAGATGCTGCAGCCCCAAACTTCACAGCCATATAAGATAACTGGAGTGACTAAAGTTTCAAAGAGGAACTTCTTTTTATCCCACATTACGAGGTTTGCTGTTCTACAGTTATTTTCAAGACCAAAATAAGCTTTCCATCCCCCATTGATTCTTTTCTCAATGCTATGGTTCCAGTTGAGCTTGTGATGGATATCAATTCCTAGGTACTTGTAAGAATAAACTTCCTCCAAGTTATTATTTTCATACGTAAAATTAGCGCAAGTGTCCTTCTTAGATTTGATAAAACAATATAGTAATAACATGAACTAAAAAATGATAATGATTAGTATAATAGTGTTACAAAATAGTGCAACATAATAGTAAAACATAAAACATAAAATAAACCAACGATACAATAGAAATATGAAATAAAATTATTAATAGAGTAATAACATGAATTACATAATTATAAGAATTAGTATAATAGTCTTAAAAAATAGTAAAAAATAAAACATAAATTGTGTTACAAAATAGTGTTACAATATAGTAAAACATAAAACATAAATAGTGTTAAAAATACTAAAACATAAAACATAAAATAAACAAAAAATATAGTATTGACATAAATTTAAATTATTAATATAGCAATAACATGAATTAAATGATTAGTATAATAGTGTTACAAAATAGTAAAACATAAAACATAAAAAGAAACAAACAATATGGTAATAACAATTATTAAATAATAATAATGATTAGTGTAATATTGTCACAAAATAGTAAAACATAAAACATAAAAAAAACAAACGATATAGTAATAACATGAATTAAATAATGATAATGATTAATATAATAGTGTTACAAAATAGTAAAACATAAAGCATAAAACAACCAAACAATATCGTAATAACATGAATTAAAATTATTAATATAGTAATAACATGAATAAAGTAATTATAATGATTAGTATAATAGTGTTACAAAATAGTGCTACAATATAGTAAAACACAAAAGATAAAACAAACAAACAATATAGTAATAACATGAATTAAAATTATTAAGATAGTAATAACATGAATTAGATAATGATGATGATTAGTATAACAGTGTTACAAAACAGTAAAACATAAAACATAAAAAAAAATATTAATAACATGAATTAAAATTATTAATATAGTAATATAGTAATAACGGAGTATATTTCTGAGCCAATTTCACTTTCCGAAGTTACTGGTAGTTTTTCTCCTACTAGTGAATTAGCTGAAGAACTTGAAATTTCTGAGCCTAAAAATGAACCTGCTCCTACTCCATCTTCAGGATTTGCTTCTCCAACTTCTAGTGGTCCTGGTTCACCCAGGGTAGGAAGTATCATTACCCAAAATCTTCCTTATGGACTCATTTCTATTGAAGAACTTGTTAGTCCGGACGAAGATATAACTCTCCCCGAAAATCAACCGAATTTAGAACTTACAGAGCGTGAATCAATTTTCTAGAAAACCTGGGTCTTATTTTTTCACCACCTCGAATTCCTCTTCATCCTATGCCCAGAGGTTATTATCCTCCTTTGAATATGTCAAGATGGTCATCCATGTTTTCCCAAACACCAGAAACATTTTTATATGGCGGCCCTTTTGTTCCTCCGGGGTATCAGTCACTCACTGGTACTTTTTAGGGAGCATTTCCTCAACCAATTGAACATGGGATATCAATTGTTAATAAAGGAACTCAAGCATTGAGCGTAGATGAAATTCTTATGATGTCTAATACTATTCCAAACCCGCAACCTCAAGGTAGTCAGTTATCGCCTGGGGGGCAACCTCAAGGTAGTCAGTTATCACCTGGGGGCAACCCCAAGGTAGTCAGTTACCACCTGGGGGGCAACCTCAAGGTAGCCAGTTACTTCCTGGGGGGCAACCTCAAGACAATACATATCGTCAGGATAGTACATACCTCAAGGTCAACACTAGACTCAGTACATACCTCAATGTCAAGCCCAGTATCAATATATACCTCAAGTTCAACCCCAGTTTCAGTACGTGCCTCAAGGTTATCAACCTCAAAGTCAGTACCCAACTCAAGGTTTCCAACCACCTTCTAGTCAACCATTTGTAAAAGGAACTGGAAATGTACCTCTCAATCATCAACCCTACGCTCAACCCGATTATGGATTCAATATGCTCAACCTTTTATGGTACATATCCCAGAATGAACATGGTGTGGGATCCATCTAAATAGACTTGGCAGCCGAATGTGTAGTTATCAAGTCAACCTGGACAACCTTTGGTTCCTGGTCCAACCCAGGAACCTGTCCAGCCTACTGTTCAAACTTCTACACGTGGTGTAGTTCATCAGCCTGGGCCTAGTTCACCTCGAACTCCGCCTCAAACTATTGTTGCAACTAAAACATCTTCTGTTCAATCTACCCCATCTACTTCTGAAGTATTGACAGCTCTGGTTTCTACTATTCCTATATCAGTGCAAACTCCTCAAGCCTCTTTACCACAGTCAGGACCTACAGTTTAGACTTTGGTTCAGATGCCTGTAGGACAACCTAGTCCAAGTACAGTTGTCACAAGTCAACCACAATTCACTTATCAACCATACTAGGGACAGTATCAATTTGGTCCTACTGTGCAAAACCCAATTTATGAGTATCAGTCGTACCCTGGCTATACTTATCAGCAACCTTAACAACCCCAGTTTGGTCCGGTTAATCTTGGTTTTTTGGGAGGATATAATATTCCCAATGCAAATCCAATTATAAGTTATCCTGAATATCCTCCTCCTAGGGCTGGTATTGTTACCCAAGTTTTTCAAGACCTTAACCGTCAGTTATATTTTATTGCAACTTTGGATTTACCTGATTTGTCACGCCTTATGAATGATCCAATTAAATATCTTCCGTATTGGCCGCCAATGCCTAATAAGTTGCCCAGTGATATCCCGAAGTTTGAGGGTAAGTCAGGAGAAGATCTGTCAAACCATGTGATGACCTATCACCTCTGGTTTGCATCTAATTCCATTATCGATGATTCAATTCGTTTACATATTTTTCAATGCACTCTGATTGGTCTTGCTGCCGAATGGTACATTGAGTTACCATGAGGCTCTTTTTATAATTTTAGGCAGTTGGCCACTTCTTTCTTAACCATTTTCAGTTGCCTGTCCGATACGACAATGGCACGGAATTATAAACTTCATTGAAACAGTCAACGTCCACATATATTTCAGATCATATTCATAAATGGCGACGTAGACGACGTTTAGTGAAAGCTTTTATTCCAGATCAAATTTTATGCATTGCACATTAACAACCCCCACCCCCACCCTCACCCTCATA